>JAFLJL010019093.1:0-30112 GCA_018398815.1 Conus ventricosus
TGTGATTTGTTTGTCCGTGTTGTTTGGTGGAGTCATTTCAAACACTTTTGAAGATTATTTTGATTATTGTCAAGTGACGGCCGTTCACTGTGTCACCAAGGGTATTCCAGTCATGGAGAGTTGCTAGATCTGGGGAGACCAAAGATGGATCTGCAGTGCTTGTCTTTTGTCTGGGGAGGTCAGGAATAATGAAATACTGGAAGAAAAGGAGAAGACACAAACAACTGACAGGCATTACATGGGACAGCCTACCTAACTCCTGCCAGCAGAGCTGACCACTTCAACTGACAGGCATTACATGGGACAGCCTACCTAACTCCTGCCAGCAGAGCTGACCACTTCAACTGACAGGCATTACATGGGACAGCCTACCTAACTCCTGCCAGCAGAGCTGACCACTTCAACTGACAGGCATTACATGGGACAGCCTACCTAACTCCTGCCAGCAGAGCTGACCACTTCAACTGACAGGCATTACATGGGACAGCCTACCTAACTCCTGCCAGCAGAGCTGACCACTTCAACTGACAGGCATTACATGGGGCAGCCTACCTAACTCCTGCCAGCAGAGCTGACCACTTCAACTGACAGGCATTACATGGGACAGCCTACCTAACTCCTGCCAGCAGAGCTGACCACTTCAACTGACAGGCATTACATGGGACAGCCTACCTAACTCCTGCCAGCAGAGCTGACCACTTCAACTGACAGGCATTACATGGGACAGCCTACCTAACTCCTGCCAGCAGAGCTGACCACTTCAACTGACAGGCATTACATGGGACAGCCTACCTAACTCCTGCCAGCAGAGCTGACCACTTCAACTGACAGGCATTACATGGGACAGCCTACCTAACTCCTGCCAGCAGAGCTGACCACTTCAACTGACAGGCATTACATGGGACAGCCTACCTAACTCCTGCCAGCAGAGCTGACCACTTCAACTGACAGGCATTACATGGGACAGCCTACCTAACTCCTGCCAGCAGAGCTGACCACTTCAACTGACAGGCATTACATGGGACAGCCTACCTAACTCCTGCCAGCAGAGCTGACAACTTTAACGGACAGGCATTACATGGGACAGCCTACCTAACTCCTGCCAGCAGAGCTCAGACCACTTCAACTGACAGGCATTACATGGGACAGCCTACCTAACTCCTGCCAGCAGAGCTGACAACTTTAACTGACAGGCATTACATGGGACAGCCTACCTAACTCCTGCCAGCAGAGCTCAGACCACTTCAACTGACAGGCATTACATGGGACAGCCTACCTAACTCCTGCCAGCAGAGCTGACAACTTTAACTGACAGGCATTACATGGGACAGCCTACCTAATTCCTGCCAGCACAGCTGACAACTTTAACTGACAGGCATTACATGGGACAGCCTACCTAATTCCTGCCAGCAGAGCTGACAACTTTAACTGACAGGCATTACATGGGACAGCCTACCTAATTCCTGCCAGCAGAGCTGACAACTTTAACTGACAGGAATTACATGGGACAGCCTACCTAACTCCTGCCAGCACAGCTGACAACTTCAACTGAGGGCATCTCTGCCTTCTGAAATCTCTGCATTATCTATGAAGCATCAGGCTCGTACTGATAGTTGGTCCCAAGGTTTTAGGTGTTAATACGTGTCCTTGATAACTGTGAAATCACAAGATGAAGTGTACAGCTAGGCTAGCTGGTTTAATCTGATTCGCATTGAGCAGCCACTTATTCTAATACCTCTATCTACTGATGTCGCATTCAGGAGCAGGTAAGCAATACCAATATTTGGTTAGTTACCTGTGGATGGCATTTAACTGGAAGTGATTGAAGAGTTCAAATTTACAATTTATTGATTTACCTGTGGATGGCATTTGACTGGAAGTGACTGAAGTGTTCAAATTTACAATTCATTGAAGTTCAACTTTACCAGGATGTCTTCAAGCTGACCAGTTATCATCTAAGCCTCTAATGTCGACCTTAGAGGCCAATGACAGTTCCGATGACAAACAAAAACTAAATCCTAAGACCTACAACACATCCTGTGATATCCTAACCACATCAAACAGAACAGTTCATACAGCCTACACGTCATTCCACACTGCTGCACCAGACAATCAAATACAGGGTGCCATTTCAGTTTTCACCCCCATTGACACACTGAAGCATCAAGTGAACTGACATCACCGTCAAAACTATTTCCATGTCTTTGCCGTTCCCTACATCCCCAAACTCTGTGCACTGTCTGTACTGATTATACATGTCCCTATTTCCACATTCTTCCTGGTCCCTACACCCCCATACGCTGTGTGATGTCTGTACTAACTGTACATGTCCATACAGAATGTCTTTGCTGTTCCCCTATATCCCCAAACTCTGTGCATTGTCTGTACTGACTGTACATGTCCCTATTTCCACATTCTTCCTGTTCCCTACATCCCCATACTCTGTGTGATGTCTGTACTGACTACATACATGTCCCTATTTCCACATTCTTCCTGTTCCCTACATCCCCATACTCTGTGTGATGTCTGTACCGACTATATATACATGTCCCTATTTCCACATTCTTCCTGTTCCCTACATCCCCATACTCTGTGTGATGTCTGTACTGATTACATACATGTCCCTATTTCCACATTCTTCCTGTTCCCTACATCCCCATACTCTGTGTGATGTCTGTACTGACTACATACATGTCCCCATTTCCACATTCTTCCTGTTCCCTACATCCCCATACTCTGTGTGATGTCTGTACCGACTATATATATATACATGTCCCTATTTTCAAATTCTTCCTGTTCCCTACATCCCCATACTCTGTGTGATGTCTGTACCGACTATATACATGTCCCTATTTTCAAATTCTTCCTGTTCCCTACATCCCCATACTCTGTGTGATGTCTGTACCGACTATATACATGTCCCTATTTCCACATTCTTCCTGTTCCCTACATCCCCATACTCTGTGTGATGTCTGTACCAACTATATATACATGTCCCTATTTTCAAATTCTTCCTGTTCCCTACATCCCCATACTCTGTGTGATGTCTGTACCGACTATATACATGTCCCTATTTTCAAATTCTTCCTGTTCCCTACATCCCCATACTCTGTGTGATGTCTGTACCGACTATATATACATGTCCCTATTTTCAAATTCTTCCTGTTTCCTACATCCCCATACTCTGTGTGATGTCTGTACTGACTACATACATGTCCCTATTTCCACATTCTTCCTGTTCCCTACATCCCCATACTCTGTGTGATGTCTGTACTGACTACATACATGTCCCTATTTCCACATTCTTCCTGTTCCCTACATCCCCATACTCTGTGTGATGTCTGTACCGACTATATATACATGTCCCTATTTCCACATTCTTCCTGTTCCCTACATCCCCATACTCTGTGTGATGTCTGTACTGATTATACGTCATACATGTCCCTATTTCCACATTCTTCCTGTTCCCTACATCCCCATACTCTGTGTGATGTCTGTACTGATTATACGTCATACATGTCCCTATTTCCACATTCTTCCTGTTCCCTACATCCCCATACTCTGTGTGATGCCTGTACTGACTGTACATGTCCCTACAGAATGTCCTAGCTGTTCCCTACATGACAGTACATCCCCATACCCTCTGCACCGTCTGTATTGACTCTACATTTCCCTCTGCCTCAACATGCTGTTCAGGTACTGGCTCAGTCAGGATCTACATCTGGGGAAGGAAGGAACAGCCTTCTTAAAGGAGATTCCAATTCCAATTCATTTTCTTTTTTTCTTTACCGTGAAGGGGTCATATCAAGGTTGTCACCTCTTCAAAGTTATTTCTACACAGAGATGTGTAACAAACAAGTAAAATTAAAACAAGAAGGAAAAAAAATCATGTACACAACTCATTAAAACAGATTTTCTAGAACTTGCACCACTGCTTAAACAAGTCATTTCTTCTGTAAAATCTTGAATGTAATTGTAAAAACAAACAAACAAACAAAAACATATAAGGAACTAAAAAATCTGGGAACAGAAATGAAACAGACCAACACCAGCTTGTGATGCTGAACAAGTGGACACAAGCAGTCATTCTGCACCAGTTGGTAACCGACATTTATCTGCCTACTCCATGTGTGTGTGAGCGTGCACGCGCCTGTGTGTGTGTGTGTGTGTGTGTGTGTGTGTGTGTGTGTGTGTTTGTGTGTGAGCGTGTGTGTGTGTATGCATGTGTGCGCATGATGTGTGTGTGTGTGTGTGTGTGTGTGTGTGTGTGTGTGTGTGTGTGTGTGTGTGTGTGTGTGCCCACATTCACATGTGCTGCGTATTTGTGCTTCTCAGTTGACAACCCTTGAAAAATATTCAACCTGGTGGATATCGAAAGAACTGTGTCAGTGTAAAGCTCAAGATTGAAATCATAGTCCAAAACACAGCTTGAGCTTCACCGCTCACACACACACACACACACACACTCACTCACCACCTCCTCAAATACACATGTTCAACCTAGCACAGAAGGTATTCCAGAGGTAGTTTTTTTCAGTAAATCAGTCTCTGTGTAGCAAAGCAACCACCCAACACAGCCCCCCTACCCCCCCTCCCCCCCCCCCCCACCCTTTCCCCAACTTACCAAACTCCAGGAGCTGTTTGAGGGACAGAGGAGAGGGATGGTAGACTGCATATTTCTCATAGGAGATGCCGGCTTTGTAGGCACGACACAACCTCACAAACAGCCTCATGCTGCAGGTTTCTTGGAGCCCACAACGCCCTTCCTTGGGTAGGCTTCAAACAGCAGGTTGGGGGAGTCTGGACTGTGAGCCTTCACTCACAGACACTGAGTGTGATTCAAGCTTTTGGCTCAATCTCAGTGGGCAGCATATGGTGGTGGTGGGGCTTGGGTAGGGAAGGAGGAGGGGGGAAACTAAATGTCAACTATGTGCAGAGACACGGTTTACAGAGACTTTGCTAAGACAGAGTTAGTGATGAAACAGCAGTTTGCAGTTCATTGTAACCAAGGCTTTTGTGTTTTTTTTGTTTTTTTGTTTGTTGTTTTACTTTAGGTGGGAATCAGTGAGGAGTTTGGCTAATGTAGACCTTGACCAGCGACTACTGCAACAATAATGGCACATCATAGTGACAACATCAACTTTTATCTCAGGTGGATCAACAAACCAGACAGCAACACTAGTGAATGTTCACACACACACACACACACACACACACACACACACACACACACACACACACACAAACACACATACCCACACACTACATTTCACTCAGTTGAAGTGTGCCTTTAATTTATGCTTAATCCCTTTTCAGGTTATTCTGCAAAAAATTAGCAAAAAAGATTTTCAAGTAAATAAGCAGCACACAGTAATATTGGCTTATGTTCTAGCGATATATTGATGAATTCCCTTCCAGTTTGAAAAAGGCATCTGGACCAGGTGACCAAATAAAACTTAAAGAAGGGACAAAAAGTATATTGGATTTGACATGCAGTCTATATGTAAAGCACTTGATGGGTTCATGAAAAATTAAATGAAAAAACGACAGGTTGGTCAGAATGACATAAAAAAAAATGAATGTTAGAAGTTTGGCGGCCAATATCGGGCTGCTTATTATTAGTAAAATCATGACACGATTGCCTTTATTTATACTTTTTTTTTTCTACTACAGTAGTTTTCACTGCAAATCTTCACTTCATCCTTCTTCTTCTTCCAGATGGGGATGTTTAACCTGCCCCGTGCCCACAGTCTTCACGTAGACTATTCTAGACTATCCAGTTATGTATTCATAATTCCTACCACTTGCATACCCCGATTGAGATGCGCCACATTCTAGCTGATGCAGCTCTAAAATCGAACCAAAAACGATCATCACGGAACCCGGACGATTTTGTTTCTTACTTTCGAACTGATCGAAGTCAACCCTGAGAATCGTCTTTCAACTGTGCGGCCCTGTCATCTACTTGCGCGTATCTTAGCTCCCTCTCCGCTCCACATGATTTTGCTGGTCAAGACCAACCGCATCAGAACAGAGTGTACCTGAGCCTGGCCCAGTTTCCATCCCACACTTGTTCTCAAGCATTATCTAAGCGACATAAACAGTTGATGAAGTGTTTTAGAGGATGTATGACGACGGCGTGAGCGGTGATGTGTTTGCTAAAAATAAGACTAGATTCATGCATGAATGATGACGAAACGAAGAAATGCACCTCAGACATAGAATAATGGTGGACAAAAATACATACAGTCCTTCTGAAAGTTCCTGGCACATAAGTGGACTTCGTCCCCAAGGCAAAATGTTACTAGCTCCCCAAACTGCTCAAAACAATCCGGTGAACTTGACCTCAATCTGTGCAAAGACAGCTTTTTGTACATCACAACAGTACGACTACTTGTGTGCAGAATGGGACGTGAAACAGCTTGGTCAGAATCAAGCACTTGAAACGAACCACCCAGAAAAAAAAAAAAAAGACTAACTAGACAGATCGATAGATAGATAGTTTCAGTTATCAAGAGGGTGTCACTGCGTGCGCTCTAGTCCATATACGCTACACCACATCTGTTGGGTTTCAACACCACACTGCGCATGCTGTATAGGCAGAATTGTATGCTTTCTTATGGCATTACTCTTTATTTGTGATAGTAATCATTCTTCTGTAACATTTTATTTTGTGTGATTGAAAGGCAGTGTTTAGATAGTTTGAAAGTTTGGGATGTTAAAACAAGGAAAGATGTAATCTTTGAAATAAGCATCTAATTAATTACATTATTTCCACAGGAATAAATATAGTCTTCTGCTGGGTCCCTTCACACTGTGGTATTTTTGGAATGAAATAGAGATAAACTAGCCAGACGCGGGGTAATGGGCAATGCTGAAAAAAAAAATTAAAAAAATCATTTGAAGTTTGATATTATTGAAATACATTCGTTGTTGGAAAGCTGTTTCCGAATTGAGAGTTCAAGATAAATGCGTAATGGAAACATATCCTAGACATATTCTAGTTTAATATACAAGATACGTATAAAACTCGTTGGAAGACCAAATATTCCCAAAATATAGCGTGTGATGTTCTAAGCCATTGTCTGGTGAACATATATTTTCCCATTGCCCATTTTAAATTGCTCTTTATTCGAAAGCAAACTTGAATTTCGAAATCTAAACCGGTTCACGCTATTTCTTTCAGTTCAGAAATTGTTGAGATTGCGAAATTATCTCTCAATCTCAAATTAGCATATTTTTTATAATTATGAAAGTGTAATTTATATTTAAATTTGTACTGTTCTTGACATTATTTCTTACCTTTTCTCGTCCTGTCCTCCTCCTTCCCCCTCCCCCCAAGCCCCCCCCCCCCCCCCCCCCCCCCCCCCCCCCCCCCCCCCCCCCCCCCCCCCCCCCCCCCCCCCTGTAAAGTCTAATATCACCAAGTGTGAACAGACTATAAATCAACTACAACAACAACAATGCTGTAAGGCTGATGGATAAATGAACGATAACTAGGATAAGAGAATGAAGAAAAGGTCTCGTGGCCACGACGAGGCAAATGTCTGACCTGCAGAGCACCGACCAAATATTGGCTGCACCATTATTATCATTGTGTGTGTGGTGAGTGTGCACGTGTGTATAGGCTGATATGTGTGTGCATAGGCGTCTGGGCACAGGCCCATGTGTGTGTGTGTGTGTGTGTGTGTGTGTGTGTGTGTGTGTGTGTGCGTGTGTGTGTGTGTGTGTGTGTGTGCGTGTGTGTGCGCCAGTGTATGTGGTGTGCATGTCCATGTGTGTGTGTGTGTGTGTGTGTGTGTGTGTGTGTGTGTGTGTGTGTGTGTGTGTGTGTGTGTGTGTGTGTGTGTGAGAGAGAGAGAGAGAGTGTGTGTGTGTGTGTGTGTGTGTGTGTGTGTGTGTGTGTGTGTGTGTGTGTGTGTGTGTGTGTTTGTGTTTGTGTGTGTGCGCGTGCACGCGCGCATGCTTACTGTGTGTTCTGTGTGTGTGTGTGTGTGTGTGTGTTGTGTGTGTGTGTGTGTGTGTGTGTGTGTGTGCGTGGTGCGTGTGTGCGTGCGTGTGTGCGTGTGTGCGCGCACACAGATGTGCATGTGTATGCATGTGTGTGATCTGTGGGCTTGTGTGAGCACGCATCTAGACATGTATGTGTACATGTATGTGTGTGAGTGTGTGTGTGTGTGTGTGTGTGTGTGATTGTGAGAGAGAGAGAGGAGAGAGAGAGAGAGAGAGAGAGAGGAGAGAGAGAGAGAGAGAGAGAGAGAGAGAGAGAGAGAGAGAGAGAGAGAGAGAATGCGAATGCGAATGGTTTATTCAGATAAAGGCATAGCCATACTGAAGGGGTGACACCCGTAATACAACACAAGAAGAATTCTCAGTAAGAAATGGAAAGAAAAAGCTATAACACGTATATGCACTACGCAAAAACTATTATGAATAGACTATTCGTATTCGCTTTTGAGCTTCATATATGCACATGGCAAAGTCGAAAAAGGTCATTTTCATTCTTGTTGCTAGCAATAAGTTGACTCTAAAACTACAGGGGTCACAATAATACTTAGTCTTAATAAATTTAACTCTAAGGTCACTGAGTGCAGGACAACACAGTAAAAAATGTATTTCATCTTCCTTTGACTGATTACACAAGCGAACATCAATTCGTTATCTTTCAGAACATGATCTAAACGATGGCAAGCAATGTCAGAGACACCAATCTAAACTTACTCAATGCACACTTAACATATCTATTTATATTCATTTCAATGTATGGTTCAACCACATGTGCTGTTTTAAAGAGTCTGTATTGTGCAAACTGTCATGCTATAGATATGGTCATGCCAGTCTTGCCATCTGCAATCGATCATTCTTTGTTTAAAACTTTTCAAAAATCCTGATGTACTTTCAACGCCCTGGTTGTTCCAAACATAAGCAAAACCATAAGATTTTAAGCACTGACGAACATGGTAGCCCATGTTTTCTTGCATTACCATCCAACTGTCGCAATGTCTTATAAGCTTTAAATGGTATCTTACTTTCCTCCATTCTGGTTATTTTCAACCAATACTTAATACATCTAAAACAGAATTGATATAAATTGGATATCTTTCAAGTTCACCATAAACTAAATCATTTGGTGTTCGATTGTCTACATTCAAAAATCTTTTCATTGCATACAAATGAACATTTTCCGTTTCGACATTTTTCTCGAGAGCCCAAATTTCAGCCCCATACTGTAAAGATTGGCTGTACCTGAGAATCGAATAACTTCGAAAAAACAGAAAATGCACTACTATTCAATTTAATATAAAATATGAAGAATAACTGTGACACTCTCCTTGCCCTATTTGCAATATCTTGACACCCAAAAGTGAAACTTAATCTGGTAGTAAAATAAAATCCAAGATATTTGTATGCGTTGACTACACCAACGAATTCACCCCCGTAGGTCCATTTTTCATTACGTGCCAAATATCCACCTTTACGAAAACACAATGATATTGATCTTATTCATATTTACTTTTAATTCTAAATTAATAGCAGCTGTATGCAAGCTCTTCAGTTGCTTTGCAGACCAACAACAGTTGTAGAACAGTAAATAATGTCGTCAGCAAAAAGTAATACAAACAGTTCCAAGAGATCAAAAGTAGCACCATGTCGTCCATTTGAATAATCTCCAAGGCCAATTTATTTATGAACAGAGAGAATAAAACCGGACTACAAACATCCCCTTGCTTAACCCCTCTTGTACACTTAACAGATCTGATAATTTTGCTCCCGCTCTAATTCTTGCCTTTACCTCTTTATACATGCTTTTTACACAACGATACAATTTACCTTTAATTCCATTTTTTAACAAAATAGGCCACAATATATTCGTGAAATTGAATCAAAAGCTTTTTCAAAATCTACAAAAGCTACATACAGCTTCTTGTTATTTACAAGTTGTTTTTGAACTGCAGCTAGTAAACTAAACATATTATGATCAATGGTAGAATAACCTTTTTTAAATCCTGCTTGATGTTCACCAGTTATGTCATTCTGAGAGATCCATTCATGAAGTCTATTATTAATAACTGAACTATAAAGTTTACTACATACATTGCACAAGGAAATGCCTCTATAATTATTTACATCGTTTACCTCCCTTTCTTAAATAACGGTAATATTATGGATTCTTTCCAATCTTCAGGATAAATCCCTGTATCAAAAATGATTAAACAATTTAACTAGAAAACTTAAAACAGTCGCACCAGAATTCTTAAAAAATTCCCCAATTAGGCCATCAGGTCCGGCAGTTTTACCATTCCTTAACTTCTTAATAGCTGATGATATTTCCTCCTGGATATTGGTCTGTAGAAAGTAGATTCTTCATTACTCAACGCATTGTCAGTTTCAATGGACTCCACATCGTCCTTATCCAAAAGATTTTTAAAGTGTAGGAACCAATCCTGCACCGGAATGTTATTTGCAAGTCGGATTTTCTTTTTAGAAATCTTGTGTACAGTATTCCAGAATAACTGCTGATTTTTGGCCGAAGACAAAAGATCATTCAAAAGGGAATCATTATATTCTTTCTGTTTTCTTTCATTTAAATTTTTATATTCCCTTCTCGCAATGCAGAACACTACTCTGTCATTTTTTGTCCATTGTTTTCAGAAAAATTCTGAATAATTTACGAAGTTTACTTTTTGCTACTCTGCATTCTTGATCAAACCAATTCTGTGTAACATTCTTGTTTTATTGGTATAGTTTTCCTCATAATTTCTGCTTGCTCTTTGACAGTTGTGTTAAACAAATTTATTGCTTCGTTCACGTCAGCAGAAATAAGATTTTCAGCGACATTTAACTTTTCTAGAACATTTGGTGAATTCATTGATGAATGAAATTGTTGACTGAAGTCTTGGTTCCAGCAATATCTAACTATAAACTGATTACCATCTATATTAGGAACAAAATTGTCATGTGACTGATCATTTTGCATGCCAATGCGCAGTACTAATGGTAAGTGGTCAGATTCATATCTCTCCATCACATTCAGAGCCATTTGATTACACATTTGTTCAAAAAATTCTACTGATATTAGAAAATTGTCATTTACACTGCTCCCTGCATCCGAAACGTATGGGAATCGGCCTTCGAGATCGCCATTACATATTCCATTTAAAATTGTCAATCCCAATACAGTGCACATACCAAGCAGTTTTTTCCCATACAGATTCAATACCCTGTCTTGAGAACATCTTTGATATTTACTATCTGTTTCCTTTAAGTTATTATATAGATCATTTTCGTATACAGTTTCTGGAGAAATATTGGAAGTTCTTGCATTCATGTCACCACAGAACAGTTAACTCAGTATCATCAAAGGACAACAACTTATTTACAATACAATCTTCCAACATTCCAATTCCATTATCAAAGCCATTTAAAGTATAGAAGGGTGCATTCTCTGGGAGGTACATACGTACACACAAGTAGGACAGTCTTATCAAAGCAAAACAAGTCTTTATCAAATCTAAATAACATGGTATACAGACTGTCACAATCCACTTGGTGCACGTAAGGAACAAGACTTTTACGTATCATGCAAACCAGTCCTCCTGAGCACCGTCCCTGTTTAGTAAATTTTACGGCCGGTTTAACAAGTAATTCATGGTCATGAAAAAGGTTTGACTGAAACGACTCAGCAAAAGTTTCCACTAAACAAACAAAATCAAAGGTAGAAATAAACTGAATAAAATCAAAATTATCTAATTTTTTAAACAAGCCACATATATTCCAGTGAAGGAATGACGCACTATTTACAAGCTTGTTGATACATTTTACACCACGTGCACTTTGACCGACATGGCTTAACTCGTTTGTTTCGCTGCACGAACTGCTGTCACCTTGAACACGACAACACACATTGTCCGCTTCATCATCATTGACGCTCGATGTAAAAGAGGTGTGTGAATAATTCATACAGTCAGTCATACTTTTCGTTTTATCTAAATATCTTGTCACACATTCACCGCCATGTATTGCCCCAGTCGTTGTGATAGTATCAACTATAGTCACAGGGATAGTCACAGTCGCCATGTCAGTTCTAGTGGTGGAGTTTGTTACTGACACAGAGTCTCTGTTGACATACATTCGTTGTCAAACAATCAACTGTTCTGGAAGTTTCTTTCACAGAACTATTGTCACCGATCTCCTTCACACAGTCATCAACATTGAAAAACCCTTTCAAATTTGCAAACTCATCGCCACTGTTTCTTTCATTCCCACTGTCACATTCAGCCCTTTTCTTTAATTCATCAACACGTGTACTCTCACCACCACACTCATCCCGATAATCACACATGTTCTCTCTATATCACTTTTTCTTTCTAAATCACTATGTATGTCTTCAAACTTATCAAATTGCACAACAGATAACAAAACATTGCTGTGTCCAATCGAAGCGGAATCATTCTCTACATTCAACACGTCAGCTGAAAGTGTGTCACTGTGATCTGGCACGCCTTCACCCCCACCGATGTCACTGACAACCTGCACGGGATTTTCATCGCCTGTCCGCTTCAAGTCAACATCGTTCCCTGCCCAGTTGAAATAACTTCACGTGAATTTGGAACAGGCACTCTATACGGTGATGGCTTCAATTTCCCCTCCCCCTGACTCTGACAGCAGAACATTATCTGATGACAGGGCCGGCCAGAATCCTATTTCAGTTCTACCAGGTTGTTACTGATGTCCAGAACGAACTTATTACTGTTGATCACCAGGTGATCATAGACCATGGACACTTTCATGCCCTATGACCTGGCAGATTAAGGTGTGGCACAAGCTTTTTCTGGACTCCCTAACCCGAAAGGAAAAGTCCTCACTCACAAATATTATCAGTTCCTTTTAGTTTTTGTTTTGCACGCAGAATCTTATCTTTGTCCTTGAAAAATGTGCATCTTGCTATTACTGGCGCGTTCGGCTTTGAATTCAGACGGTGCACACGGTCGAAAAAATGTCGTTTGAAAGTTCCAGCGTATCCGTTATCATGTCTTGCAACCCGCTCTTCACATTCTTGCAAGACTCACCGGCCTTACGAGGAATGCCATGGATGAAAATGTGGGTTTTTCTTCGATCTCCCTTCTAGGTCGTCTATTTTCCCGTCCAAGGATTCCACCCTACCGGCGAGTCTCATGTTTTCGTTCCTCAACTTTGTCAATTTTCCTGTTTCAAGGCCCACATTTCCTGTTTTAGACCGGACATTTTGTCCTGCAGATTTGCACCATTGTCTTTACGTCCCTCATGCTTCTCCAAGCCCATCAAATTTACCAGTTAAATCATTCAAAATGGGGCCCTCACGTCTTTCAAAGTGGGGGTCGGACGGGAACGCAGAGGCAGCAGGGGTAGAGCCCGGTCCATGACCACTGTCCCCTTTCGGGCGTTTCCTGCGCTTCCAGACGGGTTTGCCGTTTGCTATCAGACCTTAAAAGTCGTAGGTCCTGGATTCAGCTCCACGTCACCACTCGTTGGAGCAAATGTCCGTAGCAGAATAGAGACGTAACAGCCTACAGTAACACCGTCCATGCGCGAATCTTAACTTGAGCACAGATATTTTCATGGCGGATTTAAATTTTATTTCGCTTCAACATAAAAGCTGGCGAAAATGTGCGCAAATACACCCCACACATACCTAAAAGTCAGCGATTATAGCAGGCATTTGTCCACCACAAAAGTCACTGCCAGCCCACAAGACAACGCACTACCACAACTAGGGGGAAAAAAACAAGAAAAAGCACAGAGTTCAAAAAGCGTGTCACTCAACTGTGTACCACAAGCGCCCCCCGAGAGAGAGAGAGAGAGAGAGAGAGAGATACAACGCTCATAGTTGTGAACTCGATTATGACGTGACAGTTAGCACCGTCAACAAACGGTCAAGCGATGGGCTGTTGTTTGTTGTTGTTGTTAATTTCAGGCTTACCTTTTGGTTTATTGCACTGTCCAGGCTCGTGGGTCACAGTTGATGTAATCATGTCCCCAACAGACAGACAGACTAGCTATGTATCCTAGCCTCTGTGTGTCAGATAAACGACACCTCTGGTATCACTCCGTGGGTCACAGTTGATGTAAACATGTCCCCAACAGACAGACAGACAAGGCTGTGTATCCTAGCCTCTGTTGTCAGATAAACAGACACCTTGGTGTCATCCGTGGGTCACAGTTGAGTAAGCATGTCCCCAACAGACAGACAGACTAAAAGGGTATGTATCCTAGCCTCTGTGTGTCAGATAAACAGACACCTCTGGTGGGCACTCCGTGGGTCACAGTTGATGTAAGCATGTCCCCAACAGACAGACAGACTAAGGCTATGTATCCCAGCCTCTGTGTGGGCAGATAAACAGACACCTTGGTGTCACTCGTGGGTCACGTTTTATGTAAGCATGTCCCCAACAGACAGACAGACTAAGGCTATGTATCCTAGCCTCTGTGTGTCAGATAAACAGACCCTCTGGTGTCACCGTGGGTCCAGTTTGATGTATAGCAGTCCCCAACAGACAGACAGACTAAGGCTATGTATCCTAGCCTCTGTGTGTCAGATAAACACACACCTCTGGTGTCACTCCGTGGGTCACAGTTGATGTAAGCATTGTCCCCAACAGACAAAGACTAAGGCTATGTATCCTAGCCCCTGTTTTGTCAGATAAACAGACACCTCTGGTGTCACTTCCCTGGGTCACAGTTGATGTAAGCATGTCCCCAACAGACAGACAGACTAAGGCTATGTATCCTAGCCTCTGTGTGTCATATAAACAGACACCCCTGGTGTCACTCCGTGAGTCACAGTTGATGTAAGCATGTCCCCAACAGACAGACAGACTAAGGCTATGTATCCTAGCCTCTGTGTGTCAGATAAACAGACACCTCTGGGTCACTCCGTGGGTCACAGTTGATGTAGCATGTCCCCAACAGACAGACAGACTAAGGCTATGTATCCTAGCCTCTGTGTGTCAGAAAACAGACACCTCTGGTGTCACTTTCCCTGGGGCACAGTTGATGTAAGCATGTCCCCAACAGACAGACAGACTAAGGCTATGTATCTAGCCTCTGTGTGTCAGATAAACAGACACCCCTGTTGTCCCCTTTCCCTGGGTCACAGTTGATGTATGTTTGTAAGCATGTCCCCAAAAGACAGACAGACTAAGGCTGTGTATCCTAGCCTCTGTGTGTCAGATAAACAGACACCTCTGGTGGGCACTCCGGGGGTCACAGTTGATGTATTTTGTAAGCATGTCCCCCAAAAGACGACAGACTAAGGCTATGTATCCCAGCCTCTGTGTGTCAGATAAACAGAACCTCTGGTGTCACTCGTGGGTCCCAGTTGATGTAAGCATGTCCCCAACAGACAGCAGACTAAGGCTGTGTATCCTGCCTTGTGTGTCAGATAAACAGACACCTTTGGGGTCACTCCGTGGGTCACAGTTGATGTAAGCATGTCCCCAACAGACAGACAGACTAAGGCTATGTACCTAGCCTCTGTGTGTCAGATAAACAGACCCTCTGTTGGCATTCCCCTGGGTCACAGTTGTGTATGTTTGTAAGCATGTCCCCAACAGACAGACAACTAAAGGTATGTATCCTAGCCTCTGTGTGTCAGATAAACAGACACCTCTGTTGGCACTCCGTGGGTCACAGTTGATGTATGTTTGTAAGCATGTCCCCAACAGACAGACAGACTAAGGCTATGTATCCTAGCTCTGTGTGTCAGATAAACAGACACCTCGGGTGCCACTCCCTGGGTCACAGTTGATGTAAGCATGTCCCCAACAGACAGACAGACTAAGGCTATGTATCCTAGCCTCTGTGTGTCAGATAAACAGACACCTCTGGTTGTCACTCCGTGGGTCACGTTGATGTAAGCATGTCCCAACAGACAGACAGACTAAGGCTTTTTTCCTGCCTCTGTGTGTCAGATAACAGACACCTCTGGTGTCAAATCCGTGGGTCACAGTTTATGTAAGCATGTCCCCCAAAAGACAAGACAGACTAAGGCTATGTATCCCAGCCTCTGTGTGTCAGATAAACAGGACACCCTGGTGTCACTCCGTGGGTCACAGTTGATGTAAGCATGTCCCCAAAAGACAGACAGACTAAGGCTATATATCCTAGCCTCTGTGTGTCAGAAAAACAGACACCCCTGGTGTCACTCCGTGGGTCCCCAGTTGATGTAATCATGTCCCCAACAGACAGACAGACTAAGGCTATGTATCCTAGCCTCTGTGTGTCAGATAAACAGACACCCCTGGTGTCACTTCCGTGGGTCACAGTTGATGTAAGCATGTCCCCAACAGACAGGACAGACTAAGGCTATGTATCTTAGCCTCTGTGTGTCAGATAAACAGACACCTCTGGTGTCACTCCGTGGGTCACAGTTGATGTAATCATGTCCCCAACAGACAGACAGACTAAGGCTATGTATCCTAGCCCCTGTGTGTCAGATAAACAGACACCTCTGGTGTCCCCTCCGTGGGTCACAGTTGATGTAAGCATGTCCCAACAGACAGACAGACTAAGGCTATGTATCGTAGCCTCTGTGTGTCAGATAAACAGACACCTCTGGTGTCACTTCCTGGGTCACAGTTGAGTAAGCAGTCCCCCAAAAGACAGACAGACTAAGGCTATGTATCCTAGCCTCTGTGTGTCAGATAAACAGACACCTCTGGGTTCACTCCGTGGGTCACAGTTGATGTAATCATGTCCCCAACAGACAGACAGACTAGGCTATGTATCCTAGCCTCTGTGTGTCAGATAAACAGACACCTCTGGTGTCACTCCGTGGGTCCAGTTGATGTAAGCATGTCCCCCAAAAGACAGACAGACTAAGGCTATGTATCCTAGCCTCTGTGTGTCAGATAAACAGACACCTCTGGTGTCACTCCGTGGGTCACAGTTGATGTAAGCATGTCCCCAACAGACAGACAGACTAAGGCTATGTATCCTAGCCTCTGTGTGTCAGATAAACAGACACCTCTGGTGTCCACTCTGTGGGGCACAGTGATGTTTAAACATGTCCCCACCCGACAGACAGACTAAGGCTATGTATCCTAGCCTCTGTGTGTCAGATAACAGACACCTCTGGTGTCACTCCGTGGGGCACAGTTGATGTAAGCATGTCCCCAACAGACAGACAGACTAAGGGTATGTACCTAGCCTCTGTGTGTCAGATAAACAGCACCTCTGGTGTCACTCCGTGGGTCACAGTTGATGTAATCATGTCCCCAACAGACAGACAGACTAGGCTAGTATCCTAGCCTCTGTGTGTCAGATAAACAGACACCTCTGGTGTCACTCCGTGGGTCACACTTGATGTATGTTTGTAGCATGTCCCCACAGACAGACAGACTAAGGCTAGTATCCTAGCCTCTGTGTGTCAGATAAACAGACACCTCTGGTGGCACTCCCTGGGTCACAGTTGATGTAAGCATGTCCCCCAACGACAGGGCAGACTAAGGCTATGAACCCAGCCTCTGTGTGTCAGATAAACAGACACCTTGGTGTCAACTCCGTGAGTCACAGTTGATGTAAGCATGTCCCCAACAGACGACAGACTAAGGCTATGTATCCAAACCTCTGTGTGTCAGATAAACAGACACCTCTGGGGTCACCCGTGGGTCCTGTTTATGTAAGCATTCCCCCAAAAGACAGACAGACTAAGGCTATGTTTTCCTAGCCTCTGTGTGTCAGATAAACAGACACCTCTGGTGGCACTCCGTGGGTCACAGTTGATGTAAGCATGTCCCCCCAGACAGACAGACTAAGGCTAATGTATCCTAGCCTCTGTGTGTCGATAACAGACACCCTTGGTGTCACTCCGTGGGTCACAGTTGATGTAAGCATGTCCCCCAAAAGACAGACGACTAAGGCTATGTTCCCAGCCTCTGTGTGTCAGATAACAGACACCCCTGGTGTCACTCCGTGGGTCACAGTTGTTTTAAGATGTCCCAACAGACAGACAGGGCTAAGGCTATGTATCCTAGCCTCTGTGTGTAAAATAAACACACACCTCTGGGTCCACTCCGTGGGTCACAGTTGATGTAAGCATGTCCCCAACAGACAGACAGACTAAGGCTATGTATCCTAGCCTCTGTGTGTCAGATAAACAGACACCTCTGGTGTCACTCCGTGGGTCACAGTTGATGTAAGCATGTCCCCAACAGACAGACAGACTAAGGCTATGTATCCTAGCCTCTGTGTGTCAGATAAACAGACACCTCTGGTGTCACTCCGTGGGTCACAGTTTGATGTAAGCATGTCCCCAACAGACACTCTGGTGTCACTCCGTGGGTCACAGTTGATGTAAGCATGTCCCCAACAGACGACAGACTAAGGCTATGTATCCTAGCCTCTGTGTGTCAGATAAAAAGACACCTGGTGTCCACCCCCGTGGGTCACAGTTGATGTAAGCATGTCCCCAACAGACACCCGTGGTGTCACTCCGTGGGTCACAGTTGTGTAAGCATGTCCCAACAGACAGACAGACTAAGGCCCATGTATCCTTGCCTCTGTGTGTCAGATAAACAGACACCTCTGGTATCCTCCGTGGGTCACAGTTGATGTAAGCATGTCCCCAACAGACAGACAGACTTTAAGGCTATGTATCTAGCCTCTTGGGGTGTCAGATAAACACACACCTCTGGTGTCACTTCCGTGGGTCACAGTTGATGTAAGTATTTTCCCCAACAGACAGACAGACTAAGGCTTATGTATCCTAGCCTCGTGTGTCAGATAAACACACACCCTGGTGTCACTCCGTGGGGTCACAGTTGATGTAAGCATGTCCCCCAAAAGACAGACAGACTAAGGCTATGGGATCCTAGCCTCTGTGTGTCATATAAACACACACCTCTGGTGTCACTCCGTGGGTCACAGTGATGTAAGCATTCCCCAACAGACAGACAGACTAAGGCTATGTATCCTAGCCTCTGTGTGTTCGATAAACAGACACCTCTGGTGTCACTCCGTGGTCACAGTTGATGTAATCATGTCCCCAACAGACAGACAGACTAAGGCTACGTATCCTAGCCTCTGTGTGTCAGATAAACACACACCTCTGGTGTCACCCCCGTCGGTCACAGTTGATGTAAAACATGTCCCCAAAAAGACAGACAGACTAGGCTATGTATCCTACCTCTGTGTGTCAGATAAACACACACCTCTGGTGTCACTCCGGGGTCACAGTTGATGTAAACCCTGTCCCCAACAGACAGACAGACCCAAGGCTAAAGTATCCTAGCCTCTGTGTGTCAGAAAAACAGACACCTCTGGTGTCACTCCGTTTGGGTCACAGTTGATGTAAGATGTCCCTAACAGACAGACCGACTAAGGCTATGTATCCTAGCCTCTGTGTGTCAGATAACAGACACCTCTGGTGTCACTCCGTGGGTCACAGTTGATGTAAGCATGTCCCCAACAGACCCGACAGACTAAGGGCTATGTAAACCTACCCCGTGTGTCAGATAAACAGACACCCCTGGTGTCACTCCGTGGGTCACAGTTTGATGTATGTTTGTAAGCATGTCCCCAACAGACGACAGACTAAGGCTAGTATCCTAGCCTCTGTGTGTCAGAAAACAGACACCTCTGGGGTCACTCGTGGGTCACAGTTGATGTAAGCAAAGTCCCCAACAGAAGACAGACTAAGGCTATGTATCCTAGCCTCTGTGTGTCAGTAAACAGACACCCTTGGTGTCACTCCGTGGGTCACAGTTGATGTATGTTTGTAAGCATGTCCCCAACAGACAGACAGACTAAGGCTGTGTATCCTAGCCTCTGTGTGTCAGATAAACAGACACCTCTGGTGTCACTCCGTGGGTCACAGTTGATGTATGTTTGTAAGCATGTCCCCAACAGACAGACAGACTAAGGCTATGTATCCTAGCCTCTGTGTGTCAGATAAACAGACACCTCTGGTGCACTCCGTGGGTCACAGTTGATGTAAGCATGTCCCCAACAGACAGACAGACTAAGGCTGTGTATCCTAGCCTCTGTGTGTCAGATAAACAGACACCTCTGGTGTCACTCGTGGGTCACAGTTGATGTAAGCATGTCCCCAAAAAGACAGACAGACTAAGGCTATGTATCCTAGCCTCTGTGTGTCAGATAAACAACACCTCTGTTGGCACTCTGTGGGTCACAGTTGATGTATGTTTGTAAGCATGTCCCCAACAGACAGACAGACTAAGGCTATGTAAACCTAGCCTCTGTGTGTCAGATAAACAGACACCTCTGTTGGCACTCCGTGGGTCACAGTTGATGTAATGTTTGTAAGCATGTCCCCAACAGACAGACAGACAAGGCATGTATCCTAGCCTCTGTGTTTTCAGATAAAAAAGACACCCCTGGTGCCACTCCGTGGGTCACAGTGATGTAAGCATGTCCCCAACAGACAGACCCGACTAAGGCTAAAGTATCCTAGCCTCTGGGGTGTCAGATAACAGACACCTGGTGTCACTCCGTGGGTCACAGTTATGTAAGCATGTCCCCCAACAGAAAGACAGACTAAGGGCTGTGTGTCCTAGCCTCTGTGTGTCAGATAAAAAAGACACCTCTGGTTGTCACTCCGTGGGGCACAGTTGATGTAAGCATGTCCCCAACAGACAAGACAGACTAAGGCTATGTTTCTAGCCTCTGTGTGTCAGATAAACAGACACCCCTGGCGCACTCCGTGGGTCACAGTTGATGTAAGCATGTCCCCCAAAAGAAGCAGACTAAGGGTAATATCCTAGCCTCTGTGTGTCAGATAAAAAAGACACCTCTGGTGTCACTCCGTGGGTCACGTTGATGTAATCAGTCCCCAACAGACAGACAGACTAAGGCTATGTATCCTAGCCTCTGTGTGTCAGATAAACAGACACCTAGGTGTCACTCCGTGGGTCACAGTTGATGTAAGCATGTCCCCAACAGACAGACAGACTAAGGCTATGTATCTTACCTCTGTGTGTCAGATAAACAGACACCCCTTTGGGGTCCTCCGTGGGTCACAGTTGATGTAATCATGTCCCAACAGACAGACAGACTAAGGCTATGTATCCTAGCCCCCTGGTGTCAGATAAACAGACCCCCTCTGGTGTCCACTCCGGGGTCACAGTTGAGTAAACATGTCCCCCAACAGACAGACGACTAAGGCTATGTATCCTAGCCTCTGTGTGTCAGAAAAAACAGACACCTCTGGTGTCCACTCCGTGGGTCACAGTTGATGTAAGCTGTCCCCAACAGACAGACAGACTAAGGCTATGTATCCTAGCCTCTGTGTGTCAGATAAACAGACACCTCTGGTGTCACTCCGTGGGTCACAGTTGATGTAATCATGTCCCCAAAAGACAGACAGCTAAGGTATGTATCCTAGCCTCTGTGTGTCAGATAAAACAGACACCTTGGTGTCACTCCGTGGGTCACAGTTGATGTAAGCATGTCCCCAAACAGACAGACAGACTAAAGGGTATGTAATCCTAGCCTCTGTGTGTCAGATAAACAGACACCTCTGGTGTCACTTTTCCCTGGGTCACAGTTGATGTAAGCATGTCCCCAAAAAGACAGACAGACAAGGCTATGTAATCCTAGCCTCTGTGTGTCGAAAAAAAGGACACCTTGGTGTCACTCTGTGGGTCACATTGATGTAAGCATGTCCCCAACAGACAGACAGACTAAGGCTATGTAAACCTAGCCCCTGTGTGTCAGATAAACAGACACCCCTGGTGTCACTCCGTGGGTCACAGTTGGGTGTAAGCATGTCCCCAACAGGGCAGACAGACTAAGGCTAGTATCCTGCCTCTGTGTGTCAGATAAACAGACACCTCTGGGTTCACTCCGTGGGTCACAGTTGATGTAATCATGTCCCCAACAGACAGACAGACTAAGGCTATGTTTTCCCAGCCTCTGTGTGTCAGATAAACAGACACCTCTGGTGTCACTCCGTGGGTCACACTTGATGTATGTTTGTAAGCATTTCCCCCAACAGACAGACAGACTAAGGTATGTATCCTAGCCTCTGTGTGTCAGATAAACAGAACCTCTGGTGTCACTCCGTGGGTCACAGTTGATGTAAGCATGTCCCCAACAGACAGACAGACTAAGGCTATGTATCCTAGCCTCTGTGTGTCGATAACAGAACCTCTGGTGTCACTCCCCTGGGGCACAGTTGGGTGTATGTTTGTAAGCATGTCCCCCCAAAAGACAGACAGACTAAGGCTGTGTATCCCCAGCCCTCGGGTGTCAGATAAAAAGACACCCCTGGTGTCACTCCGTGGGTTCACAGTGATGTATGTTGTAAGCATGTCCCCCAAAAGACAGACAGACTAAGGCTATGTATCCTAGCCTCTGTGTGTCAGATAAACAGACACCTCTGGTGTCACTCGTGGGTCACAGTTTGATGTAAGATGTCCCAACAGACAGACAGACTAAGGCTATGTATCCTAGCCTCTGTGTGTCAGATAAACAGACACCTCTGGTGTCCCCTCGTGGGTCACAGTTGTGTATGTTTGTAAGCATGTCCCCCAACAGACAGACAGACTAAGCTGTGTATCCTAGCCTCTGTGTGTCAGATAAACAGACACCTCTGTTGGCCACTCCGTGGGTCACAGTTGATGTATGTTTGTAAGATGTCCCCAACAGACAGACAGACTAAGGTATGTATCCTAGCCTCTGTGTGTCAGAAAAAACAGACACCTCTGTTGGCACTCCGTGGGTCCAGTTGATGTGTTTGTAAGCATGTCCCCAACCAGACAGACAGACTAAGGCTATGTATCCCAGCCTCTGTGTGTCAGATAAACAGGGCACCTCTGGTGTCACTCCCTGGGTTTACAGTGATGTAAGCATGTTTCCCCAACAGACAACAGACTAAGGCTATGTATCCTAGCCCCTGTGTGTCAGATAAACAGCACCTCTGGTGTCACTCCGTGGGTCACAGTTGATGTAAGCTGTCCAACAGACAGACAGACTAAGGCTATGTATCCTAGCCTCTGTGTGTCAGATAAACAGACACCTCTGGTGTCACCCCCGTGGGTCACAGTTGATGTAAGCATGTCCCCAACAGACAGACGACTAAGGCTATGTTTCCTAGCCTCTGTGTGTCAGATAAACAGACACCTCTGGTGTCACTCCGTGGGTCACAGTTTGATGTAATCAAGTCCCCAACAGACAGACAGACTAAGGCTATGTATCCTAGCCTCTGGTGTCAGATAAACACACACCTCTGGTGTCACTCCGTGGGTCACAGTTGATGTAAGCATGTCCCCAACAGAAGACAGACTAAGGCTATGTATCCCAGCCTCTGTGTGTCAGATAAACAGACACCTCTGGTGTCACTCGTGGGTCACAGTTGATGTAAGCATGTCCCCAACAGACAGACAGACTAAGGCTATGTATCCTAGCCTCTGTGTGTCAGATAAACAGACACCTCGGTGTCACTCCGTGGGTCACAGTTTGATGTAAGCATGTCCCCAACAGACAGACAGACTAAGGCATGTACCTAGCCTCTGTGTGTCAGATAACAGACACCTCTGGTGTCACTCCGTGGGTCACAGTTGATGTAAGCATGTCCCAACAGACAGACAGGGCTAAGGCTATGTATCCTAGCCTCTGTGTGTCAGATAAACAGACACCTCTGGGGTCACTCCGTGGGTCACAGTTGATTAAGCATGTCCCCAACAGACAGACAGACTAAGGCTATGTATCCTAGCCTCTGTGTGTCAGATAAACAGACACCTCTGGTGTCACTCGTGGGTCACAGTTGATGTAAAACATGTCCCAACGACAGACAGACTAAGGCTATATATCTAGCGTCTGTGTGTCAGATAAACAGACACCTCTGGGGTCACTCCGTGGGTCACAGTTGATGTAAGCATGTCCCCAACAGACAGACAGACTAAGGCTATGTATCCTAGCCTCTGTGTGTCAGATAAACAGAACCTCTGGTGTCACTTTTCCGTGGGTCACAGTTGATGTAAGCATGTCCCCAACAGACAGACAGACTAAGGCTATGTATCCCAGCCTCTGTGTGTAAAATAAACAGACACCCTGGGGGTCACTCCTTTTGGGGCACAGTTGATGTAAGCATGTCCCCAAAAGACAGACAGACTAAGGCTATGTATCCTAGCCTCTGGTGTCAGATAAACAGACACCTCTGGTGTCCACTCCGTGGGTCACAGTTGATGTAAGCATGTCCCCAACAGACAGACAGACTAAGGCTATGTATTCCTAGCTCTGTGTTTTCAGATAAACAGACACCCTCTGGTGTCACTCGTGGGTCACAGTTTGATGTAAGCATGTCCCAACAGACAGACAGACTAAGGCTATGTATCCTAGCCTCTGTGTGTCAGATAAACAGACACCTCTGGTGTCACTCCGTGGGTCACAGTTGATGTAAAGCATGTCCCCAACAGACAGACAGACTAAGGCTATGTATCCTACCTCGTGTGTCAGATAAACAGACACCTCTGGTGTCACACTCCGTGGGTCACAGTTGATGTAAAACATGTCCCCAACAGACAGACAGACTAAGGCTATGTATCCTAGGCCTCTGTGTGTCAGATAAACACACACCTGGTGTCACCTCGTGGGTCACAGTTGATGTTAGCATGTCCCCAACAGACAGACAGACTAAGGCTATGTATCCTAGCCCCTGTGTGTCAGATAAACAGACACCTTGGTGTCACTCCCGGGGGCACAATTGATTAAGCATGTCCCCAACAGACGGGCAGACTAAGGCTATGTATCCTAGCCTCTGTGTGTCAGAAAACAGACACCTCTGGTGTCACTCCGTGGTCACAGTTTTATGTAAGCATGTCCCAACAGACAGACAGACTAAGGCTATGTATCCTAGCCTCTGTGTGTCAGATAAACAGAAACCTCTTGTGTCACTCCGTGGGTCACAGTGAGTAAAACCCTGTCCCCAACAACAGACAGACTAAGGCTATGTAACCTAGCCTCTGTGTGTCAGATAAACAGACACATCTGGTGTCACTCCGTGGGTCACAGTTGATGTAAGCATGTTCCCCAACAGACAGACAGACTAAGGCTATGTATCCCAGCCTCTGTGTGTCGATAAACAGACACCTCTGGTGTCACTCCGTGGGTCACAGTTGATGTAAGCATGTCCCCCAAAAGACAGACAGACTAAGGTATGTATCCTAGCCTCTGTGTGTCAGATAAACAGACACTCTGGTGTCACTCCGTGGGTCACAGTTGATGTAAGCATGTCCCCAACAGACAGACAGACTAAGGCTATGTATCCTAGCCTCTGTGTGTCAGATAAAACCACACCTCTGGTGTCATCCGTGGGTCACAGTTGATGTAAGCATGTCCCCAACAGACAGACAGACTAAGGCTATGTATCCTAGCCTCTGTGTGTCAGATAAACAGACCTCTGGTGTCACTCCGTGGGTCACAGTTGATGTAAGCATGTCCCCAACAACAGACAGACAAGGCTATGTATCCTAGCCCCTGTGTGTCAGATAAACAGACACCTCTGGTGTCACTCCGTGGTTTACAGTTGATGTAAGCATGTCCCCAACGACAGACAGACTAAGGTATGTATCCTAGCCTCTGTGTGTCAGATAACAGACACCTCTGGTGTCACTCCGTGGGTCACAGTTGATGTAAGCATGTCCCCAACAGACAGACAGACTAAGGCTATGTATCCCAGCCTTGTGTGTCCAGATAAACAGACACCCTGGTGTCAACTCCGTGGGTCACAGTTGATGTAAGCATGTCCCCCAAAAGACAGACAGACTAAGGCTATGTATCCTAGCCTCTGTGTGTCAGATAAACAGACACCTTGGTGTCACTCCGTGGGTCAAGTTGATGTAATCATGTCCCAAAGACAGACAGACTAAGGCTATGTATCCTAGCCTCTGTGTGTCAGATAAACAGACAAACCCCTGGTGTCACTCCGTGGGTCACAGTTGATGTAAGCAAAGTCCCCAAAAGACAGACAGACTAAGGCTATGTATCCTAGCCCCTGTGTGTCAGATAAAAAAGACACCTCTGGTGTCCCCTCCGGGGTCACAGTTGATGTAAGCATGTCCCAACAGACAGACAGACTAAGGCTATGTTCCTAGCCTCTGTGTGTCGATAAACAGACCCTATGGTGTCACTCCGTGGGGCACAGTTGATGTAAGCAGTCCCCAACAGACAGACAGACTAAGGCTATGTATCCTAGCCTCTGTGTGTCAGATAAAAACAACCTCTGGTGTCATCCTGTGGGTCACAGTTGTGTAAGCATGTCCCCAAAAGACAGACGACTAAGGCTATGTATCCTAGCCTCTGTGTGTCAGATTAAACTGCACCTCTGGTGTCACCCGTGGGTCACAGTGATGTAAGCATGTCCCCAACAGACAGACAGACTAAGGCTATGTTCTAGCCCCTGTGTGTCAGATAAACAGACACCTCTGGTGTCACTCGTGGGTCACAGTTGATGTATGTTTGTAATCATTCCCCAAAAGACAGACAGACTAAGGGTATGTATCCTAGCCTCTGTGTTTTTCAGATAAACAGACACCTCTGGTGTCACTTTCCCTGGGTCACAGTTGATGTAAGCATGTCCCAACAGCAGACAGACTAAGGCTATGTATCCTAGCCTCTGTGTGTCAGATAAACAGACACCTTAGTGTCACTCCGTGGGTCACAAATTGATGAAGCATGTCCCCAACGACAGACGACTAAGGCATGTATCCTAGCCTCTGTGTGTCAGATAAACAGACCCTCTGGTGTCACTCCGTGGGTCACAGTTGATGTAAGCATTTTCCCCAACAGACAGACAGACTAAGGCTATGTATCCTAGCTCTGTGTGTCAGATAAACAGACACCTTGGTGTCCACCCTCCGTGGGTCACAGTTGATGTAAGCATGTCCCCAACAGACAGACAGACTAAAGGTATGTATCCTAGCCTCTGTTTGTCAGATAAACAGACCCCCTCTGGTGTCACTCCGTGGGTCACAGTTGATGTATGTTTGTATCATGTCCCCAACAACAGACAGACTAAGGCTATGTATCCTACCTCTGTGTGTCAGATAAACAGACACCTCTGGTGTCACTTTCCCTGGGTCACAGTTGATGTAAGCATGTCCCAACAGACAGACAGACTAAGGCTATGATCCTAGCCTTGTGTGTCAGATAAACACACACCTCTGGTGTCACTCCCTGGGTCACAGGTGATGTAAGCATGTCCCCAACAGACAGACAGACTAAGGCTATGTATCCTAGCCTCTGTGTGTCAGATAAAAAGGGCACCTCTGGTGTCACTCCGTGGGGGCACAGTTGATGTATTTTATGTCCCCAACAGACAGACAGACTAAGGTATGTATCCTAGCCTCTGTGTGTCAGATTTAAAAAGAAACCTCTGGGGTCACTCCGTGGGTCACAGTTGATGTAAGCATGTCCCCAACAAACAGACAGACTAAGGCTATGTATCCCAGCCTCTGTGTGTCAGATAAACAGACACCTCTGGTGTCACTCTGTGGGACACAGTTGATGTAAGCATGTCCCCCAAAAGACAGACAGACTAAGGCTATGTATCCTAGCCTCTGTGTGTCAGATAAACAGACACCTTGGTTGGGCACTCCGTGGGTCACAGTTGATGTAAGCATTTTCCCCAACAGACAGACGATAAGGCTATGGTATCCTAGCCTCTGTGTGTCAGATAAACAACACCCCTGGTGTCACTCCGTGGGTCACAGTTGATGTAAGCATGTCCCCAACAGACAGACAGACTAAGGCTATGTATCCTAGCCTCGGGGTGTCAGAATAAACAGACACCCCTTTGGGGTCACTCCCTGGGTCACAGTTGTGTAAGCATGTCCCCAACAGACAGACAGATAAGGCTATGTATCCTAGCCTCTGTGTGTCAGATAAACAGACACCTCTGGTGTCACTCCGTGGGTCACAGTTGATGTAAGCATGTCCCCAACAGACAGACAGACTAAGGCTATGTATCCTAGCCTCTGTGTGTCAGATAAACAGAAAACCTCTGGTGTCACTCCGTGGGTCACAGTTGATGTAAGCATGTCCCCAACAGACAGACAGACTAAGCTATGTAAACCTAGCCTCTGTGTGTCAGATAAACAGACACCTCTGGTGTCACTCCGTGGGTCACGTTGATGTAAGCATGTCCCCCAAAAGACAGACAGACTAAGGCTATGTATCCAAGCCTCTGTGTGTCAGATAAAAGACACCTCTGGTGTCACTCGTGGGTCACAGTTGATGAAGCATGTCCCCAACAGACAGACAGACTAAAAGGTATGTATCCTAGCCTCTGTGTGTCAGATAAACAGAACCTCTGGTGTCACTCCGTGGGTCCAGTTTATTGTAAGCATGTCCCCCAAAAGAAGACAGACTAAGGCTATGTATCCTAGCCTCTGTGTGTCAGATAAACAGGGCACCTCTGGTGTCACTCCGTGGGTCACAGTTATGTAAGCAATGTCCAACAGACAGACAGATAAGGCTATGTATCCTAGCCTCTGTGTGTCAGATAAACAGACACCTCTGGTGTCATCCCTGGGTCACAGTTGATGTATTATGTCCCCCCAAAAGACAGACAGACTAAGGCTATGTATCCTAGCCTCTGTGTGTCAGATAAACAGACACCTTGGTGTCACTCCGTGGTCACAGTTGATGTAAGCATGTCCCAACAGACAGACAGACTAAGGCTATGTATCCTAGGGCCCCTGTGTGTCAGATAAACCGACACCTTAGGGTCACTCCGTTTGGGACCAGTGATGTAAGCATGTCCCCAACAGACAGACAGACTAAGGCAAAGTATCCTAGCCTCTGTGTGTCAGATAAACAGACACCTGGTGTCACTCCGTGGGTCACAGTTTATGTAAGCATTTTCCCAACAGACAGACGACTATGGCTATGTATCCTAGCCTCTGTGTGTCAGATAACAGACACCTCTGGTGTCACTCCGTGGGTCACAGTTGATGTAAGCATGTCCCCAACAGACAGACAGACTAGGCTATGTTATCCTAGCCTCTGTGTGTCAGATCAAAGATAGTTCGCCCTACGGAAAGATGGTTCACTCCGCGGAAAAGTGAAGCCAGATGGCTGGCACATTCCATGCTGCCACTCCCCCCCTCACAGAACTATCTTTCACGCGTGTCCAACATGGCGAGTAAGACTGAGGCAACTGGTGCGCGCGCCGAACTGTCATAATTCTCGGAAGAAGGGGTTCCGGTGTTTTTCTTTTTCCCAAAAGACGAAGAAAGGTGAGATCATTTTGTGTTACATTTCCCGAATACGTTGTTTTAAGAGGGGAGAGAGAGAGAGAGAGAGAGAGAAGGGGAGAGAGAGAGAGGGGAGAGAGAGAGAGAGAAAGAGAGAGAGTCAGTTCAGCTGCGGGGAGCGGAAATTGCTCCGCGATGTTGTCATGCGAGAAGCAGAGAGAGAAGCGTACATGCACGCGCGCTTTTGTGTGTGTGTGTGTGTGTGTGTGTGTGTGTGTGTGTGGTGTGTGTGTGTGTGTGTGTGTGTTTTGTGTGAGAGAGAGAGAGCGAGAGAGAGAGAGAAGAGAGAGAGAGAGAGAGAGAGAGAGAGAGAGGAGTAAAAATGCATAGGATACTACTAGCGCTCACATACACACACTTATAGGTGTTGAACAAAACACGCACGCACGCACGCACGCCCACGCAAGCGCACGCACACACCACACACACACACACACACACACAACCCCTTGTATGAAGGTGATACGCATGTGCATAAGCAAGTGGACCATGTGCTCACCGGCGCACATATGCACACACTGAAGAACGTCTACAGACTGGCGTTTTTAAAAAAAAAGTTTTTATATTGAACCAAGTTTCACCATTCTTTTTGTGTTCTTTGCGATGCAGAAATGGGCGTGAAGTCTTGTGGCAAACACTGCTACTTCATGCAAACTGCTGTATTTGCTCGGCTTTTAAGCCATCAGTTCATGGACCACACCCCAAGAACTTCGATTGATTTGGAGTGCAGTACCAAAATTTACAGACAAATACCCAGTAAAGAATGCAAAACAAACCAAAAAGATAGAGAAACCCCCCCCACCCATCACGCTCTTTCTCTCGAAATCAAGACAGAGTTATGTAAACCTTCTAAAGAA
>JAFLJL010019093.1:30212-41929 GCA_018398815.1 Conus ventricosus
CAAACCCTGCAATTTTTTAACTGTTTTTTGTTGGTTCCTCGAACCAGCTAACAAGAAAGGGACCTGCATTTAAAGGGCTTTTCAAAAATTTGTTTTCCCTTATCAAAGTATACTTTGGGGCTTCGCAGTTCAAACTTTAAATTCCAAGCAATTTCGGGAAGCAACGCCCAAGCTTTCTCTCTTTTATGAAGTTTGTATTCATATTTGCCAAAATCGTTTGCCCTTAAATTCTTATCTCTTCTAGGGTTAGGATACTGCTGTCGTTTTTTGTCTTCAATTTCTGTTCGTTTTTTTAAGCCCCGTCATCTGTGTAACTCAAATCCATAAACATTTCCTGGCACTCCTATTAGATCAAACTCGGTTGTGTCTGCTGGGGTCTTTTAGCTCTACTGCAACGCATTTAGGAGCTAGCTCCGCTTTTGATTCTGGCCCCGAACATTCTTTTTTTTAATATAAAAATTATAATAAACAAAATTGTTATAAGCAATCAATAATAAACAATCTACAATATCAAACGTTTGAACGGGAGGTCAGTCCGTAAGCATAGCTTAGCGTGCTTAGATTTTTCTAACTGCTCTTTTTTTTTTTTAGCTCATCTTTGTCCCTTATTATATAATTTAAACTTAAACATTTTTCAAAACTATCTTTGTCCTTAGGTAAAATAATACAACTGATTTAACTGCGATCTAAATCTTTTAAGACAGCTTTGTATTTTGATTAAGAGCCACAAGAAACTAAGGCGTGGCGTCCACAAAAGGGCTAGCTTGACAGAGCTTTTCTTTTTTTTAACAATTCTCGTTCAGCTGAACAGTCATCAATAATAACATGTTTCAGTTCCCTCAAATAATCTATAGTAATTTCTAAACAGTCGCTCAGTTTGTCGCTAGGATCAACTAAAAATATATTCTCGTTGTCCAAATAAACTTCCTTTTTTTGTAAACTTGTTGTGGTTTAAGGGTTTGGCAGATATAACAATGTGCCCGTAATGAAACCTTATATTGTTTGGTAACAAATCAAGTACAAAGACGGTTTTCCCACACCCATAATCCCGCAGATAAAGAACAGTGCGAATCTTTAGGAAGAAACTTCAAGCTATCCATCTGTTTTTATTAGAAATTTCTTCTACATTTTAATAAGCTGCGTCTTTTTGCCTTTTTTTTCAATGTTTAACTGAGCATCACAAAAACCCTAAAAATGTGCATTTCTATTGGGCCGTTTTCCATCTGCTTTCTTGTGAATATTTTTTTTTTATCTATCTTGCCCTATCCTTTCTCCCCTTCCAAACAATCTGTTGTCAAATGTAGATCTAAAATCCAGCCACAGTCCTATTTAGTTATTAAGTAGTCTTCGAGTCTTACATCATAAAGGCAAGTTTTTTTTCATACACGATCAACTGTAGGATCTTTTTTGCCTACCTCTGGGAAACAACTTTCTTATTCACGAAGTGTTGGTGGGGTAAAAGTCCGCGCCCCGAATACAACTGATCAAACTTACCATTTATTGCACAGTCAACCTTCCTCAATTTATGGATTAAAAAACGCTTCTGATTCCTCTATGAAAAGAGTTGTTTCCTTCAGTAAAACAAGAACAAATTCCTTTTAAAGACTTCAGAGACTGATTCCAGATGTATGTTTCCAGAGAGTTTCTCGCTTGATTCAATTTTCTGTAATGGCGCCATAACCTTTTCAAAATAAATACTGTTTTACTTTTTATACTGGGTTAAGATTGTTCGTGGCCACCCCGGTTAGTAACAACATCAAACTCAAGAGATATGTCACTAACTGTGTATTATAGCTTCAGGGTCTTCAGACAGAACGACAGAATCGCTAGGATTAAATGTCAGTGCATAATAAGTTTTTCTTTTAGTGCACCTTGGAATATGGCATATGACGTCTTTAACAGCTCAAAATCAAAAGGAATGCAGAATCTGTTGCCAAAGCTTCGGCTACTTCCTCATCTTTCACATCATTCTTTTGCATCCTCCGCTAAAGCCTGTGCTTGATACCGTTTGGGGATTGTATTCCCTGATAAACTTTCTCTTTTCTTCTTTTTTCAGTATCCATAGATCAGAAAAGAGGGCAAAAAATATATGCCTTCTCCTAGTACACAAAGACTTTTTTACCCTCTAGTTTATTGCCATATGCTAACGATAGCCCTGCATAAATTAGCAACAACAGTAGTCAATCAGGAACTTCCGATTGTAATATCTATTTTGAATGAATAGTTTTAGCAGTGCCTTGGCATTAAACATCGTCAGCGCCAAGATCAGGAACTTGAACAACTTAAAGGTTTAGTCCAGGCTGAACTGCTGAAGTAGTATTTAACACTAATTACAGTCTGCCTTATACCCTTATACGCCGGGGCTCCTCTCCTTTTCTATATGGGTCGAGGTCGCAGCCGATAGTTCAATTTTTATAAAACAAAAAAGAATATAACTAAAAAATATGGATGAAGATTTTGAACGGATTGATCCTATTGAAGACGAAAGAGATCTGCCAGCCCTCATTTGAAGAAGATGAAACAGAATTAGTTCCTTCATTGCGCGACGAACTTGAAAGAGCAAGCAAAGTTCTTCCCAATCCCTTCATTAGAAGAAGCAGAAACACCCCCTTCAGTTAGCGCATCTCGTGCAGAATATTAACAAATAGAATTAACTCAGCCTACTAAGCTTAGGATAGAACCGCCTAGAAAGGTCAAATCCATTATTATAATGATGATAAAAGCAGCCATCTTATATAAGAACTACAGAGGAAATTTTGTAAGATTACTACAAAGCCAGACCCAACGAAGTTAATAAAACTACACACAATAGACAAGGATTCCTGTTACTGACCGAAAGGCGCGATTGAACATTTTAAATTTAAGGGCCCTGAGGCTGTTAGCCATTATTACAAACTGGGCGGAAAATACCGCTTTTCGAGAGTTAGGTCCAAGAACAGTAAAGCAATTAGCAGAAATTGAGACAGTTTAATGATGGAGTGAGGGGGGTGGGGGGGAGAACAACAGTTAAAAACATTGAGATTCTCCATTGCCTATGGCGTGAAATCCTGGCTTAATGCTGCCCTGCGAACAAAAGGGGTGAACTAACAAACAATTTAGCAAAAACTTGGCGAGCTAGATAGAGATATAGAAGAAGAAAAAAATAAGCTGGCTGATGCAGATGATAACAATTTAGGGCAAGAAGACAAGCATAGAATACAGCAAAAATACAGGATTAAGATAGAAAGGGCGGCTAGGTTAGAACGCTATCTAACTAAAAAAGCGCAGCTAGCATCATACAAACAAGCAAGAAATCAGAGAAACTAAAAACAGAATACTTTATGAAAACACTACGTACTGAAAGAATAAGGACTCTTTTCAGGAACAAGGATTACAATAGTTATATATTAACAGCGCCGTTGGTTGCTATCTCACACACTCGTTTATGCTTTAAACCGGCAGGCACCAACAGGCCAGTAACGCCTCCGACAACCCAGCCTGTAAAAGTAGGATTATAAAACCCAATTACATCATCTAGCAAACCTTATTAAAGAGTTAGCAGCTAAAGCGCTTGATGCTCAGCCTGCATAATTGGCAGTGTTGTAGTTGGGTTTTGTCTACTATAGGTAAAGTTGCTGGTTATATGGCCGACCAACTGTGGACGTTAGGAGTGCTAGCAGCCTGGATTAATTTTAGTGAAATAAAAGTACAGCCAATCCAGTAAAAGTTAAAAAAACAACAGAGGGCTGTCCTTTTCGCTAGTATGACTTGTCAGTGGGAGGTACATTAACAGTGAGAGCTTTCTGACTGCATTTGCTGTGAGCTGCTTTCGGCTGTGGGCTCACTTAATAGCTGAAATCGTCTCTTCAGGCTAGGTACTCTTCTTAAAATGGATGGAGCGAGGCCTTGTGATTAAGCATTTATTGTGCCCTAAGTTTCATGTCGTCTCCAGCTATGAGGATTTTGTTATAATAATTCTGTAATTATCCAATCTGTATCTAAGTCAGAGGCAGCATGTATACATCCATAGCCCTACAACAAAGTCAACCATAGACCCTAGCATGTGCAAGAACATCTTGATAATACCTTTTATGCTGGAAAGGCAAATCATCAGCAGAGTTAATAGCATCTTGCTAAATTGGCTAAAATTGTTTTCTGGCATCAAAGCCTTAGAGTGATCTACTATCATAGACTTGTTTGTGCTATGCGCTCCTAATACACACCAAAACGTATGTCCTTATGGAGTATAAGCATTGCCCGCCTGAATTGTATACCCTTTACTTTATCTAAGATAAATGTTTCCAGGCATTTGGATGTTTTTTGTTCTATGGATCCCAATCGAACTTGTTTGTCTGGTTGAAAAGAGTGAGGCCAAGGCCAGTAGTCATAATTTATATTCTCTACGTTCGCCCCACAAATACAATGTGCCTAACCCTGAAATGCGGTCTTAACTTTTGTCTAAAGTCAGGTTTGAAGATCAATGAAAAATCGTTGCAGATTCTTTCATATATGCATTATTGTCCATGGGCTTTTAAATGGGAATTAAACGCGTTGTCGTTAGGGCGGGCACTTAGTTCATTAGTATACGCCTGTACTGGTAATAAACATGAAAGTTCTACAACTAACCTTACTAAAAGATTGGTATGGTTAAATGGTTTGCATATGAAACTCCCACAGCCAGTAGTTGCGCAGTAAATGGCAAAATTTAACTGATTCTGAAAAAGCATGGGGTGGGATGACCAGCGATGGCACTCTGTCGCTCTTTATTGGCGGATTTAAATCCCTATTTAAAGGGGGTTTTTACAGTCGATTTGGGAACCCTTTATATCCATCTACGCAATGGTTAAATTTGCTGAAGTCCAAAAATTTGGGGTTAAAAATGCTCCTACATTGTAAGTAGCAGTTCAATATATTTAAAAGCTACCATTTTTTAAATAGTTTTTTTTAAATAGTTATAAAAAGAATGTACATCTATATAACCAAGCAAAACGGAGCGTGTTATTAACGCACCCAATTGAAAATGGGGCGCGCGATTGTAGGGTTACCCTTAGAGAAATTGGGTTAAAATAAAAATGGATTAACATATCTGAAAAAGATAAGAATAACTGGGTGGATATTAAGGAGGGGCAAGGCACTCTATTAAAACATTTAAAAATACCCGATGGTTACTACAACTTTGTTCTTTAAGAGAAGTATTTTAGCAATTTTAACATTAAGTTAAAAATTAATGAGGCAAATCTTATAGTTACAATGAATTTTCCAGAATTGAAGAAAGGGAGTACGTTTTTCCTAGAGGCCTTGCTCGAATTTTAGGCTTTTTTGATAGTGGCGAAACATACATATTAAAAACAAAATGTACTTAAAAGGCTGTCTTTATGAGTATGTAGGAGTAGACCATCTAAATTTTTCTCGTAAAACCCAAATTTTTGTATGTCCATTTACAACAGTTAAAAACACATACTAATTTGTTTAATGGCTACCCCATCAACTGTTCTACGAGAAATTGCCGCCAACAAATGTAGGGTTTTGCGATTATCAGTTACATGGGTTGGTGGGACAGTGAATTTAAAAAAATTTAAATTTGAGGTTTCTTTAAATTCATTGGAAATTGTAAAAATTATTTAAATCAAGACGGAAAGGCCGGTTGTTGTTCTAATTTATTAATAGTGCTAGAAGTAGAAGAACATGTTAGAATAGTAAGAAGGGCTCATTCCCGCGGGCGTTAATTTTTATGTTTCTCGGAGAGAATGAAATATCTTTGTTCACAAACACCCATGTTATTCTGCCCGGAAACCCCCATTTCAATGTGCTAAATACGTCAATATTTGCTGGTTTTTGCGTGTTAATTGTTTTGTAAAATAGGCGTTAATTTTGGCCAAAAACTGCATGAGAAGGACGTGATTTGTATGTGAAAAGGGGGTTTTGGGCAGAATCACATGGGGGTCGTGAACGAAGATATTTTACATCTCCACAACACACACACACACCACCCACACACACACACACACACACACACACACACACACACACACACACACACCACACACACACACACACACGGGCCTGTGCCCAGACGCCTATGCACACACATATCAGCTATACACACGTGCACACTCACCCACACACAATGATAAAAATGGTGCAGCCAATATTTGGCCCGTGCTCAAGGTTTGACCAGCGCCTTGGGCCAATGTGCAGGTCAGACATTTGCCATGTCGTGGCCACGAAAACCCTTTTCTTCAATTCTCTTATCCTAGTTATCGTTTATTTATCCATCAGCCTTACAGCATTGTTGATGTTGTAGTTGATTTATAGTCTGTTCACACTTGGTGAGATTAGACTTTACAGGGGGGGGGGGGGGGGGGGGGGGGGGGGGGGGGAGGGGGGGAGGGGGGAAAGGAGGGGGACAGGAGGAGGAAAAGGTAAGAAATAATGTCAAGAACAAACAAAATTTAAATAAAAATTACACTATCATAATTATAAAAATATGCTAATTTGAGATTGAGAGATAATTTTCGCAATCTCAACAATTTCTGAACTGAAAGAAATAGCGTGACCGGTTTAGATTTCGAAATTCAATTTTTGCTTTCGAATAAAGAGCATTTAAAATGGGCAATGGAAAAGTACATGTTCACCAGACAATGGCTTAGAACATGCACACGCTATATTTTGGGAAAAATTTGGTCTTCCACAGTTTAAACGTATCTTGTATATTAAACTAGAAATATTCTAGGAATGTTTCCATTACGCATTTATCTTGAGACTTCTCAAATTCGGAAACAGCTTTCCAGCAACGAATGTATTTCATAAATATCTAACTTTAAAAGAATTTTTTTTCAACATTGCCCATTACCCCGCGTCTGGCTAGTTTATCTGCTATTTCATTCCAATAAATACCACAGTGTGAAGGGACCCAGCAGAAGACTATATTTATTCCTGTGGAAATAATGTAATTAATTAGATGCTTTATTTCAAAGAATTACATCTTTCTTTGTTTTAAAAATCCCAAACTTTCAAACTATCGAACACTGCCTTTGAATCAACACAAAATAAAATGTTACAGAAAGAATGATTACTATCACAAATAAAGAGTAATGGCATAAGAATAGCATACAATTCTGCCTTACAGCATGCGCATGTGGTGTTAAACCAACAGATGTGGTGTAGCGTATATGGACTAGAGCGCACGCAGTGACACCCTCTTGATAACTGGGAAAATATCTATCTATCGATTTGTCTAGTTAGCCTTTTTTTTCTGGGTGGTTCGTTTTAAGTGCTTGATTCTGACCAAGCTGTTTCACGTCCCAATTCTGCACACAAGTAGTCGTACTGTGTTGATGTACAAAAAGCTGTCTTTTGCACAGATTGAGGTCAAGTTCACCGGATTGTTTTGAGCAGTTTGGGGAGCTAGTAAAATTTGCCTTGGGGACGAAGTCCACTTATGGCCAGGAACTTCAAAGGACTGTAAAGTATTTGTGTCCACCATTATCTATTCTGAGGTGCATTTCTCGTTCGTCATCATTCATGCATGAATCTAGTCTTATTTTAGCAAACACATCACCGCCACGCCGTCGTCATACATCCTCTAAAACACTTCATCAACTGTTTATGTCGCTTAGATAATGCTTTGAGAAAAAAGTTGGGATGGAAACTGGCCAGGCTCAGGTCCCACTCTGTTCTGATGCGGTTGGTCTTTACCAGCAAAATCATGTGGAGCAGAGAGGGAGCTAAGATCGGCAAGTAGATGACAGGGCCGCACAGTTGAAAGACGATTCTCAGGTTGACTTCGATCAGTTTGAAAGTAAGAAACAAAAACGTCCGGGGTCACAGGATATTTTGGAACCGGACGAATGGGAACCATTCGATTTATCCTGGCCCTGTGGCAGGATTTGGGAACCTTCCGATTGTCACGACCGACCCCTGGAGGTCTGCCCTGACAGGATCGGTCTAGGTGGGAGTGAAGGGAGTGACTGACCTCACACGCTCCGCAAGAGACCCAACAATAAAGATTTTTGATACAACACCCCATTTATTCACACCCAAAATAAACATTCCAACACACGCAAACCCTGCACGAACACAATAAAGCACTCCAACGCACACAACAGCACAATCACGATCAAGCACTCCAACGCCACAACATGCACAATCACGATCAAGCACTCCAACGCACACAACATGCACAATCGCAATCAAGCACTCCCACACCCACAACATGCACGATTATAAATAAATATTTCACCATACGACGTACACAATCACAATTACAGCATTCCAGCACATATGACAGTACACAATTATAAAGAAATATTTCCAGTATTGACCCCTTTCTCACACCACGGAGGCGTCCACAACCCTGCCCCGTCAAGTCCGCAGGGGGCACCCTGTCGCACTAGGTTTCTCCGAGCCGGGTTGGTTTTTCGCAGGGAGTCGCCCAAAGCCGACACCCTCGACTCCCAAGCGGGGAGTGAAGAGCGTGTCCGGGGGGGGGGGGAGGGGGGGGGGAACGTAGTGTTACTGGAGGTCCTGGACGGGGGTCCAGGGCCCGGGCCCGTCGAGACGGCGGGCTCCCCTAAACATCACGGTCCCGACCCAAAGGCGTGGCCTCGACCAGCGCGTGGCACCATCTCGTCCGTGGTCTCAGCCAGAACGTGGCCTCGACCAGCACGTGGGACCATACCAGTTCGTGCTCCATGTGAAGCCCCCGTAGGGGTGGAGGACTAATGCTGGGAGGCGAGTCTGAGAGAGGATAAGAAGACGGAAGGAGGAAGGAAGAAGGGTACAGCAACCCGTGGGTGACCCCGAAGAGGCGGGTCAAAGACTCTCTCTACCCTCTGTCCAGTCGAGAGGACAAGGGGCAAGATGCATGGAAACACTCTAACAGAAGAAATGCTGTCCCTCTCCTACAGGCCGACTGCAGGAAATTGAAGTCTGACTGTACTCCTCGACGAGAAGGTAAAGAACCAGGACAGGAGCAGGCGCCCCCAGAACACTTCCGCTCGAGTCAAGAGCTAACCTCCCTCAGCAATGGCGGGCCAAACATGGCCCAGCAGCGTCACATAGGTGAGCATACTACTTCAAACAAAAAGGAACGAAGCACGTGCGACAGTAAAAAGACAGGCGAGAGGCCGATAGACAGAAAGTTCGGAGAGAAAGGTAACCGCCACCCGTGAACTTGCAGGATCAAAATAGCACGGGCGGTGGGAAATAAGAGAGAGAGAGATAAAAGCAGCCGAAGTTTGACTGAACCAACACCAAGAGCAACTGCACCACAAGCCACCCAAAGGGACGGATCACACTACAACAGCAACGAATTAAACAAATAAGTAATTCCGCGCCACCCTAGGTGTGTCGAACGTCGTAGGCCCTCGCGACAAACTCGTGACAACCCCCCTTCTAAAAAGCATCTGTTTCTCGAGATATCAGTGCTCCTTTGAACCTTGTCGCATGAGCAACCTTCACAAACAATGGGACCGAACCCAACCTCTCTGTGATCGACAGAGTACGATGAATCCAATACAAACATTCCACGATAGAATCACACGGGGGAAAAAAATTAAATACATAATACACATTTATCAAACACCTAATCCAACCTTCCAACCATGAAAGTAACAATCCGAACCATTGGTGATTCACTACCGGAACCTCACTGAAAGTGACAACTGTCACTGCTCCTGATACAGAGACCAAAAAGGGATATAACCCTGTTGAGGGATGGTGTCCCCTCTGACTGATTTTTCCCTAAGCAACTACGGAGCTCGGCTAAATAGTCAGCATCCGTATACAGGAACCCTTGCTATGACGAAAGGTGAACGCATGACTCCTGCAGCTCCAACTGCCCTAACTCAGCAGACGACGACTGACGGCCGATCCGGTCCGCAAGCACGGAGAGGATGATGATCGCTCACCAGTACAAACTTCCGCCGTACATCTTCTTGGGCACGCCAATTCGCGTCCAAATCTGCCTGAGAGAATCAGCAACAAGTAGGGGCAACGATAGTCCCTATAGCGGGACAGCCTCTGGGTATCACCGCAAGATTCTAACACATACCGAGAAAGTGACGTGACCGCGATTCGATGGAGGATTAATGGTCCCACTCAGGTCTCGACCCCAACCTTGCTGAATGGCTCTCCCCACCCCGTGGCAACTTGACCCTAGGGGAACACGCTTCAAGCGACCCATAGGCGTTGTCCGTTGGCAGACAATCGCAACTGCTGCAGTTCAGCCTAACCTGCGAGTTCATCCCTGGCCAGAAGAAGTCCTGTCTTACTCGCTCGAGAGTCCGCTTGGAGCCCATATGACCTGCCATGGGGGAATCGTGGGCCTGCGAGAACAGATCCTCTCAGCTTTGGGGAACGACAAGCTGCTATGGCCACACGATCTGCCTGAGTGGAAACCCTAAAGAGAATCCCCTTGTGGAGCTTGAAGCTCACCTTGGCGTGTCGGGCAGACTGAGCGGACGATCCACCAATTTCTCGAGGCGTTGGACATCCAAGTCCCTGGCCTGAAGACGAACATGGAAGCAGGGTCGGCCCTTGCCAGAACCTCGTCAGAGATCGGCTGAAGAACGGGACGCAATTCCTGTTCCTGCTTCTTAGCTTTGGCGCGTGTGGTGACTCCACACACGCCTGTACGGGCAAATCCGTAGACACGGATTGACTGCGTCCGTCTGCGAAGTGATAGTATTCCCTATGATAAGGGAATACAGAGGTCGCTCCACCGCGATAGCCCATACTTCGCCACAGAAGTAGGGGTGGAGATAGAAACGAGTACTGAAGGACGGGTGGAGGTAAAACCAGCCTCCAACCCCACAACATCGTAACTGGCGCCCCGCCGGGCCTTAGGGGAAACTAAATCCTTATCCACAAAGAGTGTTGATGCTCCCGAAATCCCTGATGGTGTCGACCAAGGATGAACCAACAACAGAAAGAAACACTGGACACTCTGTACCACCAGAAGCTTGGATGCACCCACGTTAGCCGAGGCGCGAGGAAGCTGGAAAGGACTAGCCCCATGACTACCAGCGGCTTTAGGACAATCCTTCCTAATGTGGCCAGACGACCACAAAGAAAACACAGTCGGGGCGCTGAAATCCCCGATGAAACTGCCTGCCTTGTTCCCCCCACTAGCAGTTGTTGGCACCTTATTGCTACCAAAATCCTGTGGAGGCTTCCTCTCCGTATTCTGGGCGATGCCCATAAGCCCTGCGAGCTTCAGCAAACACCTCAGCTGTGTGAATCGCAGCCGCGAAATCCTGAGTGGCTGTCTCGCCTATCCGGATCCTCAACTCTGGGGACACAGTGTTGGTGAGCTGTTCAATGAGGATCAGATCCTCCAGCTCCAATTTAGCTAACTGACGCCAGTACCCTAGCGTCTTGCGCAGCCTACACCAAACTGCACGAAGGTCTCATCATTATTCTTCTTCATGGACCTAAACTTCCTCCTGTAGGTCTCTGGGGTAAGGTGGAAACGCTTACGCAGAGCCAACTGCATGTCTGCATAAGACGCACCTCATTTAGAGTGAGCACACACTCCCTTGCAGCACCAGATAAATCCAGAAAAAAGGTGCATAGCTGTCATTGACGTAGCCTCACATCAAGGCATGTGAGCTCCATCACATGTTAAGTAATATGAATCATTTCCCCGTGCCACAACTAAAGGAGAATATTCATATGGCTTGACTAGTGTAGCGGGCGTCCCCAAAAATGTGAGTATGACTCATCAGAAACGAAGT
>JAFLJL010019093.1:42029-67466 GCA_018398815.1 Conus ventricosus
GCGTCTTTCCACCTTACCCCAGAGACCTACAGGAGAAGTTTAGGTCCATGAAGAAGAATAATGATGAGACCTTCGTGCAGTTTGGTGATAGGCTGCGCAAGACGCTAGGGTACTGGCGTCAGTTAGCTAAGTTGGAGCTGGAGGATCTGATCCTCATTGAACAGCTCACCAACACTGTGTCCCCAGAGTTGAGGATCCGGATAGGCGAGACAGCACCTCAGGATTTCGCGGCTGCGATTCACACAGCTGAGGTGTTTGCTGAAGCTCGCAGGGCTTATGGGCATCGCCCAGATACGGAGAGGAAGCCCTCCACAGGATTTAGTAGCAATAAGGTGCCGACAACTGCTAGTGGGGGGAACAAGGCAGGCAGTTCATCGGGGATTTCAGCAGCCCGATTTTGTTTTCTTTGTGGTCGTCCTGGCCACATTAGGAAGATTGTCCTAAAGCCGCTGGTAGTCATGGGGCTAGTCCTTTCCAGCATCCTCGCGCCTCGGCTAACGTGGGGTCCATCCAAGCTTCTGGTGTGTCACGAGTGTCCAGTGTTTCTTTCTGTTGTTGGTTCATCCTTGGTCGACACCATCAGGGATTCGGGAGCATCAACACTCTTTGTGGATAAGGATTTAGTTTCCCCTAAGGCCCGGCGGGGCGCCAGTTACGATGTGTGCGGGTTGGAGGCTGGTTTTACCTCCACCCGTCCTTCAGTACTCGTTTCTATCTCCACCCCCTACTTCTGTGGCGAAGTATGGGCCATCGCGTGGAGCGACCTCTGTATTCCCTTATCATAGGGAATACTATCACCTTCGCAGACGGACGCAGTCATCCGTGTCTACGGATTTGCCCGTACAGGCGTGTGTGGGAGTCACCACACGCGCCAAAGCTAAGAAGCAGGAACAGGAATTGCGTCCCGTTCTTCAGCCGATCTCTGACGAGGTTCTGGCAAGGGCCGATCCTGCTTCCATTTCGTCTTCAGGCAGGGACTTGGATGTCCAACGCCTACGACGAATTGTGGATCGTCCCGCTCAGTCTGCCCGACACGCCAAGGTGAGCTTCAAGCTCCACAAGGGGATTCTCTTTAGGGTTTCCACTCAGGCAGATCGTTGTGGCCAAGCAGCTTGTCGTTCCCCAAAGCTTGAGAGGATCTGTTCTCCGGCAGGCCCACGATTCCCCCATGGCAGGTCATATGGGCTCCAAGCGGACTCTCGAGCGAGTAAGACAGGACTTCTTCTGGCCAGGGATGAACTCAGGTTAGGCAGTACTGCCGCAGTTGCGATGTCTGCCAACGGACAACGCCTAAGGGTCGCTTGAAGCGTGTTCCCCTAGGGTCAGTGCCACGGGTTGGGGAGCCATTCAGCAAGGTTGGGGTCGACCTGGTGGGACCCATTAATCTCCATCCGATCGCGGTCACCGCTACACTTCGGTAGTGGTAGAATCTGCGAGTCGATACCCAGAGGCTGTCCGCTTAGGACTATCGATGCCCTACTGTTGCTGAATCTCTCAGGCAGATTTGGACGCGCACTGGCGTGCCCAAGAAGAAGTACGGCCGGAAGTTTGTACTGGAGAGCGATCATCATCCTCTCCAGTGCTTGGACCGGATCCGGCCAGTCAGTCGTCGACTCATGAGTTAGGCGTGGGCTGCGGGAGTCATGCGTTCACTTTCCGTCATATAAAGGGGTTTCCTGTAATACGGTGCTGACTATCTTAGCCGAGCTCCGTAGTTAGCTATTGGAAAATCAGTCAGGGGGACACCTCCCCTCAACCAGGTTATATCCCTTTTTGGTCTCTGTATAGGTGCAGTGACAGTTGTCACTTCAGTGAGGTTAACGGTAGTGAATCACCAATGGTTCGGATTGTACTTTCATGGTTGGAAGGTTGGCTTAGTTGTTTGATAAATGTAGTATTATGTTTTTCCGTGTGATTCTATCGTGGAATGTTTGTATTGGATTTATTTGTACTCTGTCGATCACAGAGAGTTGGGTTCGGTCCCTTGTTGGAAGTTGCACATGCGACAAAGGGTTTAAAGGAGCACTGTATCTCAGAGAAACAGATGCTTTTAGAAGGGGGGGTTTGTCACGAGTTTGTCGCGAGGCCTACGACGTTCGACCCACCTAGGGTGGCGGAATTACTTATTTGTTTATGTCGTTGCTGTTGTCGTGTACCGTCCCTTAGGGGGGCTTGTGGTGCAGGGTTTCACCTTGGTGTGGTTCAGCTCAACTTCGGTTGCTTTCTCTCTCTCTCTCTCTAATTCCCCCGCCCGTGCTATTCATCCTGCAAGTTCACGGGTGGCCGGTACCTTTCTCTCGAACTTTCTGTCTATCGGCCTCTCGCCTGTCCTTTTTTTTACCTGTCGCACGTTGCTTCGTTCCTTTTAGTTTGAAGTATGCTCACTCTGTGACGCAGCATGGCATTTTTGGCCGCCATTGCTGAGGGAGGTTAGCTCTTGACTCGAGCGGAAGATGTCTCTGGGGGCGCCTGCCCAGTCCTGGTTCTTTACCTTATCGTCGAGAGTACAGTCAGTACTTTTTCAATTCTGCCAGTCGGCCTGTAGGAGGAGGACACATTTTCTTCTTTTTCCCGCATCTTCGCCTCTGTCCTCTCGACTGGACAGAGGGTAGAGAGAGTCCTTTGACCCGCCTCTTCGGGGTCACCACGGGTAGCTGTACCCTTCTTCCTTCCTCCTTCCTTCTTCTTTTCCTCCTCTCCGACTCTCCTCCCAGCTAGGGTTCCTCCCCCTCCCGGGGGCTTCACCTGGAGCACGAACTGGAGGGTGCCACGTGCTGGTCGAGGCCACGTTCTGGCTGAGCCCACGGACGAGATGGTGCCACGCGCTGGTCGAGGCCACCCCTTGGTCGGGACCGTGGACTGCTAGGGGAGCCCGCCGTCTCGACGGGCCCGGGCCCCTGGACCCCGTCCAGGCCCCTCCAGTTAACAGCTACTTTCCCCCCCCCTCCCCCCCCCCCCGGGACACGCTTTTCCCTTTTTCCCGCTTGGGAGTCGAGGGTGTCGGCTTTGGGCGACTCCTGCGAGAAACCAACCCGGCTCGGAGCACCTAGTGCGACAGGGTGTCCCTGCGGACTTGACAGGGGCGGGATGTGGACGCACTCCGTGGTGTGAGAAAGGGTCAATACTGGAAATATTTCTTTATATTGTGTACATGTCATATGTGCTGGATTGCTGTAATTGTGATTGTGTACGTCGTTTTTGGTGAAATATTTATTTATAATCGTGCATGTTGTGGGTGTGGGAGGGGGCTTGATTGCGATTGTGCATGTTGTGTGCGTTGGAGTGCTTGATCGTGATTGTGCATGTTGTGTGCGTTGGGAGTGCTTGATCGTGTTTGTGCATGTTTGTGTGCGTTGGAGGGCTTTATGTGATCGTGCATGGTTTGGTGTGTTGGAATGTTTATTTTGCTGGTGTAAAATAAATGGGGTTTTGTATCATAATCTTTATTGTGTGGTCTCTTGCGGAGCGTGTGAGGTCAGTCACTCCCTCACTCCCACCTAGACCGATCCTGTCAGGGCAGACCCCCAGGGGTCGGTCGTGACAATCGGAATGGTTCCCAAAAATCCTGCCAGCGGGGCCAGGATAATCGGAATGGTCCCATTCGTCCGGTTCCGAAATATCCTGTGACACCGGACGATTTGTTTCTTACTTTCGAACTGATCGAAGTCAACCCTGAGAATCGTCTTTCAACTGGGGCGGCCCTGTCATCTACTTGCCCGTACTTAGCTCCCTCTCTGCTCCACATGATTTTGCTGGTCAAGACCAACCGCTCAGAACAGAGGGACCTGAGCCTGGCCCCGTTTCCATCCCAAACTTGTTCTCAAGCATTATCTAAGCGACATAAACAGTTGATGAAGTGTTTTAGAGGGTGTATGACGACGGCGTGAGCGGTGATGTGTTTGCTAAAAATAAGACTAGATTCATGCATGAATGATGACGAAACGAAGAAATGCACCTCAGACTAGAATAATGGTGGACACAAATACATACAGTCCTTCTGAAAGTTCCTGGCACATAAGTGGACTTCGTCCCAAGGCAAAAGTTACTAGCTCCCAAACTGCTCAAAACAATCCGGTGAAATTGACCTCAATCTGTGCAAAGACAGCTTTTGTACATTTAACACAGTACGATACTTTTGTGCAGAATGGGGACGTGAAACAGCTTGGTCGAATCAAGCACTTGAAAAGAAAACCACCCAGAAAAAAAAGGCTAACTAGACAAATCGATAGATAGATAGTTTCAGTTATCAAGAGGGTGTCACTGCGTGCGCTCTAGTCCAATACGCTACACCACATCTGTTGGGTTTCAACACCACACTGCGCATGCTGTAAGGCAGAATTGTATGCTATTCTTATGCCATTACTCTTTATTTGTGATAGTAATCATTCTTTCTGTAACATTTTATTTTGTGTTGATTTCAAGGCAGTGTTCGATAGTTTGAAAGTTTGGGATTTTAAAAACAAAGAAGATGTAATCTTTGAAATAAAGCATCTAATTTTAATTACATTATTTCCACAGGAATAAATATAGTCTTCTGCTGGGTCCCTTCACACTGTGGTATTTATTGGAATGAAAATAGCAGATAAACTAGCCAGACGCGGGGTAATGGGCAATGTTGAAAAAAAAAATCATTTGAAGTTAGATTATATGAAATACATTCGTTGCTGGAAAGCTGTTTCCGAATTGAGAAGTCTCAAGATAAATGCGTAATGGAAACATATCCTAGACATATTTCTAGTTTAATATACAAGATACGTTTAAACTCGTGGAAGACCAAATATTCCCAAAATATAGCGTGTGGCATGTTCTAAGCCATTGTCTGGTGAACATGTACTTTTCCATTGCCCCATTTTAAATGCTCTTTATTCGAAAGCAAACATTGAAATTTCGAAATCTAAAACCGGTTCACGCTATTTCTTTCAGTTCAGAAATTGTTGAGATTGCGAAAATTATCTCTCAATCTCAAATTAGCATATTTTTATAATTTATGATAGTGTAATTTATATTTAAATTTGTACTGTTCTTGACATTATTTCTTACCTTTTCCTCCCTCCTGTCCTCCTCCTTCCCCCTCCCCCCAAACCCCTCCCCCTCCCCCCCCCCCCCCCCCCCTGTAAAGTCTAATCTCACAAGTGTGAACAGACTATAAATCAACTACAACATCAACAATGCTGTAAGGCTGATGGATAAATAAACGATAACTAGGATAAGAGAATTGAAGGAAAAGGGTCTCGTGCCACGACATGGCAAATGTCTGACCTGCACATTGGCCCAAGGCGCTGGTCAAACCTTGAGCACCGACCAAATATTGGCTGCACCATTATTATCATTGTGTGTGCGGTGAGTGTGCACGTGTGTATAGGCTGATTATGTGTGTGCATAGGCGTCTGGGCACAGGCCCGTGTGTGTGTGTGTGTGTGTGTGTGTGTGTGTGTGTGTGTGTGTGTGTGTGTGTGTGTGTGTGTGTGTGTGGTGTGTGTGTGTTGTGTGTGTGTGAGAATGTAAATATCTTCGTTCACGACCACCCATGTGATTCTGCCCGAAAACCCCCTTTTCACATACAAATCACGTCCTTCTCATGTCAGTTTTGGCCAAAATTAACGCCTATTTTACAAAACAATTAACACGCAAAAACCAGCAAATATTGACGTATTTAGCACATTGAAATGGGGGTTTCCGGGCAGAATAACATGGGTGATCGTGAACAAAGATATTTACATCTCTCCGAGAACATAAAAATTAACGCCCGCGGGAATGAGCCCTTCTTACTATTCTAACATGTTCTTCTACTTCTAGCACTATTAATAAATTAGAACAAACAACCGGCTTTCCGTCTTGATTAACTATTTTTACATCAATGATTTAAAGAAACCTCAATTAATTCTTTAAATTCACTGTCTCCACCAAACCTATGTAACTGATAATCGCAAAACCTACATTAGTTGGCGGCAATGCTCGTAGAACAGTAGATGGATAGCCATTTAAACAAATTAGTATGTGTTTTTAACTGTTGTAAATGGACATACAAAATTGGCTTTACGAGAAAATCAGATGGTCTACTACCTACATACTCATAAAGACAGCCTTTTAAGTACATATGTGTTTTAATATGATATGTTTCGCCACTATCATAAAAGCCTAAAATTCGAGCATAGGCCTCTAGGAAAAACGTTACTCCCTTTCTTCAATTTCTGGAAAATTCATAGTAACTATAAGATTTGCCTCATTAATTTTTAACTTAATGTTAAAATTGCTAAATACTTCTCTTAAAGAACAAAAGTTGTAGTAACCATCAGGTATTTTTAATTTTTTTTAATAGATCGCCTTGTTCGTTTTTTTTTTCCCCGCCCGTTATTTTTATCTTTTTCAGATATTTTAAATCCATTTTTTTTTAAACCCCAATTTCTTAAAGGGCAATCTAATTCACCGCGCCTTTTTTCTTTGGGTGCTTTTTTAAAAATCACACGCTTTTTTGGTTTGGGTTATTTAGATTTTCATTTTTTTTTAATATTTAAAAAAATATTAAAAAAAAAAATGGCAGTTTTTTAAAAATATATTAAACCCTTGAAATTTAAAAGGGTGGGAAAGCGTTTTAAAACCCCCAATTTTTTTGACTTTAGCTTTTTTAACCTTGCATTTAAAAGGATCATGGGGGTTTGGGGGGGTCGACTTGTAAACCCACTAACTAGATTTTTTAAACCCGGGCCAAAAAGGGAGGGGACAAAAGGGGCCAAATCGCATGGTCATCCCACCCTATGGTTTTTTTCCGAATCGGGTTAAATTTTGCTTTTTTCTGGCAATTCGGGGGCGCGGCGTTTCATATGCAAACCTTTTAAAACCCCCCAAAATTTTTTTTGAAAGGGTTTCGTATAAAACCCTTTTTTTTTAAATTACCATTTAAGGCAAATACTACTGAAAAAAAAAAAGTCCCGCCCCCTAACGAAACGCTTTTAATCCTTTTTAAAATTTTTTCCCCAAAAATGGAAAATTTAAGGGGCATAGGGAAAGAATCGCAACAAATTTTAAAACTTTAAACCTTAAAACCTTTTTTTTAGACAAAATTTTGACCGCAATATGGGTTAGGCCATTGTTTTTGTGGGGCACAAAAGAGAATATACTTAGGAACTGGCCTGGCCACCCCTTCTTTTAAACCAAAAAACAAGTTGGGTTTGGGGATCCATAAAACCCAAAACACCCTTTAAATGGGGGGGAAATTTTTTTTATTTAGTTAAAAGTAAGGTCTAAAAAATCCCAGGCTTTGCAAAGACTTAATGATCCAAAAAGGCAAAATTTTTGGTGTGTATTAGGGCGCAAGAAAGCCCAAAAGTTAGCTTATTTAGATCTTTCTACAGGTTTGTTTCCCAGAAAACAGTTTCTAGAAAATTTAGAAGATGCTATTAACTCTGCTGTTGATTTGCCTGCCCAGCTTTCAAAGGTATCAAGACGTTCTTGAAAACCCACGTAGGTAAAAGGGTTTGACTTTGTTGTAGGTTTTGGATTATACTTTGTCCCCTTTGCCTTGGGACTCAGTTTGGCATAATACAGTTTTATAATAACAAAAATCCTCTAGCGGAGCGACAAAAAATTTGGGCAAAATTAAATGTTTAAAAACCACAAGGCCGTCCACCCTTTTTAAAGAAAGTACCCCCCCTGAAGAAGGCGACCCAGTTATAAACCCCCCGGGAAAGCCCCCCACACCGGGAAAGCAGCCCAAAAAGCACTCCCCTGTTAATCTACCTCACCCCGACAGTCCCCACTAGCGAAAAAGCCCTTTTTGGGATTTTTAATTTTACTGGTTTAGCCTTATTTTAAATTTCCCTAAAATTAATCCAGCAGTTTAGCACTCCTAACGTCCACGATGGTAACCCCATATAACCAGCAACTTTCCCTATAGTAAAACCAAAACCCCAACTAAAACACTCCCAAAATTATCCCAAAGGCAGAGCTTCAATCGTTTTGGTTTGCTAATTTCTTTAATAATTTTTGCTTGATAAAGAAATTGTTTTCAAATCCAACTTTTACCAGGCTGAGGCTTTGGGGGGAGTACGGGCCCCTGTTGGCGCACTCCCGGTTTTTAAAGCATAACGAGTTTAGAGATAGAAAAACCCAACGGCGGTTAATATACTAACTTTTTTTAATCCCTGTTCCCCTTGCTAGCTTTGTTTTTTTTTAAATTATTTTGTTTATATTTTCCCTTGTTTCTGTTTGGTTTGGGTTTGCTAGTGCGCTCTGTTTGTGACAGCCCCTTTCTAACCGGGCTCCCCTTTTTTGCTTTTAACCGGGTTTTTTTTGCTGTTTTTTAACCCCTTTTCTTTTCCCCAAAATTTGGGTTTCTTCTGTTTCACCCAGTTTATTTTTTTTTCTTCAATCTCTCTATCCAGCTCACCAAGTTTTGAAAAATTTTTTGGTTATTTCCCCCCTTATTGCCCTTTAGGGGGCAGCATTAAGCCCCGGTTTTCACGATGGGCAATGGAAAATTGTCGGGGGTTTTTAAAAACTGGGGTCTCCTCATTAAAAACTCGTTTCAATTTTTTGCAATTAGTTCATTGCTTTTTTAGTTAAATTTTCCCCAAGGGGTTTTGTTTTTAAATTTTAGATTGTTTTGGAAATTTCTTCCCCCCAAGTTCTGAAAAAAGGACTAAACAGCCTCAGATCTTAAATCGTAAATTTAAAGTTTTTTTTTGCCTTTGGTAACCCCAGGGAGATCTCTAAGAATGTGGCCCCGCTTAAAAAAAGGGGTTTGGGGCCCGGGCTTTGCAGTAAGCCGCACACTTTTTCCTTTATGGTTTTTACAACAAATGATTATTTTATCTTTTAAAAAAAATTGCCCCCTTTAAGTGTTCGGGGCTGCTCTCGCCCCATAGGACCTTATAATGATTAAATTTTCTATTTTCCCAATGGGATTTGGCTTACCCTACCCCTTGCCCCTGTGGGGCTCTTCAAGTTCTTCTTGCAATGGGGACCTATTTCGGGGTTTCATCTTCTTCTTAAACAGGATAAATTTGCGTCAAAATCTTCAGCCATATTTTTTTTTTATTTTTCTTTTTTGTTTTAAAAAAAATGAATTTTTATGGTTGTGCCCTCGATCCTTACAAAAAAGAAAAGGGAAACCCCCATGGCGTAAAAAGGTATAAGGCAGACTGAAATTTAGTGTAAATACCCCATCAAAAAGTTGAACCTGAACAAAAATTTTAACGTCAAGTTCCCTGTCTTGGCGATGTTTTTTTGTTTTTAATGCCAGGCACTGCTAAACTATCATTAAAAATTTGATTTTAAAGGGACAGATCCTAATGCTAGGTTTTTTGCAAAATTTTAGGCAGGGTTTACTTTTAAAACATATGGAAATTTTAAAACTGGGGGCAGAAAAACAGTCTTTGTACAAAACGAGGCGACTTTTTTTGCCCTCTATTTGATTTATGGCTGCCTAAAAAAAAAAGGGAAAAGAAAAAGGTTTATGGGGAAAATCCCAAGATAAAAGGGGTCTAAAGCACGGGTTTTAAAGCGGGGGATGAAAGGGGGAAAGTTGTTAAAGATGAGGCAGTGCAAAAGCATTTGGCAACAGTTTCTGCACCCCTCTAGTTTTGAGCTTTTAAAAACGCATATGCCTTATTCCCAAGGTGCACTAAAAAAAAAACTTTCTTATCTTTGACATTTAATCCAAAGCGATTTTTTGGGTTTGTCTAAAGACCCTTAGCTAAATACACAGTCAGGGGCCTTTTTCTCTTGAGTTTGATGTTTTTTCAAACCCTGGCTGGCCAGATAAAAACCTTTTAACCCCAGTAAAAAATTTAAAAACGGTTTTTTTTATTAGGGAAAAACGTTATACAGGGCCTTTACGGGAAAATAGAAAAAAAGCGAGACACTTTTTGGAACATACATCAAAATCAGTCTTTTAAAGGGTTCTTTAAAAGGAATTTTGTTTTTTGTTTACTGAAGGAACAACCCTTTTGGGGAGAGAATCAGAAGCGTTTTATTAACCCCCCAAAAATTTGGAAGGTCGATGTGTAATAAAGGGTTAAGTTGATCAGCTGTATTTGGGGCGGGCTTTTTCCCCCCCAAACATTTTGAAAAATAAGAAAGTTGTTCGCGGGAGGTAGGCAAAGGGCCCTGCGTTGATGCGTATGTAAAAAACTTCGCCTTTTTGATGAAAGGGACTCAAAGGATACTTAATAACCAAATAGGGGCGTGGCGGAAATTTTGATCCAATTTGAAAACAGATTTTTTTTGGAAGTGGAAAAAAGGATGGGGAAATTTTTGGAATAAAAATAAATTTTTACAAAAAAGCAGAGGGAAAAACTTTTCTTTAAAAATGCACTTTTTTTTTGGTTTGTGATGCTCATTTAAAAACATTAAAGGGAAAAAGGAAAAAAGACGCGGCTTTTTAAAAGGGAAAAGAAATATTCTAATAAAAACAGAGGGGAAAGCTTGAAGTTTTCCCCCTTAAGTCCCCCCTGTTCTCTTTTCTGCGGGTTTTTGGGTGGGGGAAAAAAACTGTTATTTGTACTTGATTTGTTACAAACAATTTACGGTTTCATTACGGCACATTTTTAAATATTCGCAAAACCAATAAGAAACAACAAGTTTAAAAAAGGAAAGGAAGTTTATTTGGACAGACGAGAATTTATTTTGTTGACCCTAGCGACAAACTGGGGCGTTTGTTTAAAACATTACTTTGGGATATTTGAGGGGACTGAAACGCGGGTTTATTATTGTTGACTGTTCGCTGAACGAGACATTTTAAAAAAAAAAAAAGCTTGTAAAAAGCTACCCTTTTTAGTGGGCGCCACGCCTTAGTTTCTTGTGGCTCTTAAACTAAAAAATTTAAAATTGCTGTTTTAAAAGACTTTAGATCGCATTTTAAAATCGGTCTTTATTTTTTTACATAAGGAAAAAGTTTGTTTTGAAAAAATGTTTAAAGGGAAAATTATATAAAAAAGGGACAAAGATGATTTAAAAAAAATTTTAAAGGCATTTAAAAAAAAAATTTTTAAGCCGCTAAGCTTGTTAGGGGACTAAACCCCCAGTTAAATTTACATTTTTTTTTTGTAGATTGCTTTTTAAATTGATTGCTTTTAAAAATTTGTTTTTTTAAATTTTAATATTATAAAAGAATGTCTGGGGGCCCAGAATCAAAAGCGCAGCTAGCCCCTAAATGCATGCAGTAGATTTTAAAAGGGCCCTTTGCAGATCCCAAATGAGTTTGATTTTTTTTGGGGGGCCCGGGGAAATGTTTATGGTTTGAATACACAGATGAGGGGGTTTAAACAAACGAACAGAAATTTGAGAAAAAAAACGACAGCGTATCCTCCCCTTAAAAGAGTTTAAAAAATTTTAAGGGGCAAATTTTTTGGGGAAATAAAAATTTCAAACTTCAAAAGGGAAGGGCTTGGGCGTTGTTCCTAAAAATTGTTTGGGGAATTTAAGTTTGAACTGCGAAGCCCAAATTTGTTTTTCTTTGAAAAAAAAAAAACAATTTTAGAAAAGTTTTAAATAAAGGGGCCCCTTTCTTGTTGGGCCTTTGTTCGGGAAAACACAACAGAAAAAACAGATTGAAATAACGGGCGGGTTCGGAATATATGTACAGAGAAAAAAACCCCTTTAGCTGAAGGGGGGGGTGACCCCATCGGCTTAAAATTTACCCCAAAATTTGGATAAATCCCTGGGAAAATTAAACGATGATTTTTGGCTTTTTTTTTTACTCCGGTGAGGGCGATCCTAGTTTGCCAAAAATTTCGTTGTTTTGAGGTATAAAAAATAAAGGGCAAAAAATTTGGGGTTGCCCCTTTTTAAAGGGGGTTATTGAATTACTAAAAACGGGATGAAAATAAACCCCCATGTATCATCGGGCAAGGTTACTGTGATGGTTGAAAAAGGAAAAACCAAAACAGTACCCCGTTTTTATTTTTTTTTAAAAGTTTTTTGATTTTTTTTTGGGTTTTTACTCTGTTGAGGAAGTGCTGCCAGGGGGTTATTAAAAAAAAATATTTTTAAAAAGGGATTTTTTTTTAAAAAAATTCTTTTTTTAAATATGGGGGTTAAACATTTTTTGGTTAAAGAAAAATAACAAACCTTAAAAGGAAATAAAAAGCGATTGGAAAAGTATAGAGTTACTAAAAAAAAATTTTTGCTAAAGCTTTAAATATCTTTCTTATGAAATTACTGGTCCTCAGCTTTTGTTTGCGTAAGTGGGGGGTCGGGCGTTGCTCTTTTAGCTACTGGTGTGGGGGCCGGCCTTTTTTGCTTTAGGGGGCCCTTTGGGTTAGGTTTGGGGCCTTGTCTAGGGTTTGGAAAAGTGCTTTTAAAAAAAAAAATTTAACTCCAAATTTTTTAAAAAAACCCAAATTTGCCATTGTTGCCCTAGCATCGGCAAAACTTTTTTTTTTTTAAGTTTAAGAATAACCCAAATCATTACAGGATGAAAACGTTACAGACGAAATTTTGGGAAAAAGCTTATGGCTGAGGGGTGAGGATTTTTGACGGCAAAAAATTTGAATTCAAAAAGAGGGAGAAAGACTTTTTTATTAAGGCGGTAGACTGATGCAAAAACAAAAAATTTTAAAAAAACAAACAAATGATGGGTTTTAAACCCCAAAATTTTGGGCCCAAAAAAAAAATTTTTTTAACAAAAAAAAAGTTTGCAAAAATAAACACTATTTTTTTTGTTAATTTCATGTGTTTGGTGGGAAAAACTTTGCAGCTCTTCACGAAAAAAGGGGAATTTTTAGGGGCGGGCCTTTTGGGGACTTAGTGCACGTAGAAGAGAGAGTTTCTTTTAAATAATATACGGGGAGGGTCTTTTTTTCATGTTTTTAACTTCTTATACATCTACGTCCATATAGGATTTTGTGGCTTTAATTTTCAAACACCCATTTGCCTCCAGGAGCTTTACAAGTATCTTACTTTTGGGTCCAAACGGCAAGAGTTTTTGGCCCCTGAAACATTTTCGTAAGAAAATTTTTTTTTAATTTGATTGCTTTCCCACTGGCTTAAAAACCTTTTCCCTTTAAAAATTCTTTTTGTTCTTGGCCGTAAGACGGCTGGAAATTCTCCTAACCTTTCGGGTGTTGCGTTTCTGTACTTTGTAGTGTTTTTTGGGTGGCCCTTTAATTTCTCTTTTGATATTGTTAGGTAACAGGCTTTCCCGCTGATTTTATTAAAGTTTTTACTAGGGTTGTGTTCGGGGGTTTGCTGGGACCCCCCTCTTTTTAACTTTTAACATGATTTTTTTAAAAACACGGGGTTTACGAGTTTTAAAACTTTTTTTCCCATCATCAACCGGGAAATTCAACCTAGGATACTTTAAGGGCCCTCGCTTTTTATATTTTGTAAAGCCAAAAGGCCACGCTTTTGGGGTTTTTACCCTTTTTAAAGGGTTCAGGTTTTTGGTTTTTAAGCCATTTTTCAACAACTGTCGAGAAATTTTTAAACTTTTTTCTTCTAACTTTGTATGGGAAGATAAAACAAGCCCCTTTTTTGGTGGGTGTCTTTTGGGAAATTGATTTTAACAAATCTGGGGTCTTATTATTTTTTTGGGGGGAGGCAGATATTTTTTGGCCAAATTCCCTTTTTTGGGAAACCCAGTCTTTCGCTTTCTGTTTCGACCTCTAGGGGCTTTACTCAGTTTTTAAATTACCCGTTTTTCCCTTTAAATTAACCTTTAGGAGAATAATCCCTTTTTTGGGTACTTCGTTTTGTCCATGAAGGGACTGTTTTTTTAATTGGTTTTTATTTTTTTTTTTTTAAAATTTTTTGTGCAGAATATAGATTGCTCCCTTTGCCCCCCAAAATTTAAAACCAATTTCTGTATTTTCTGTTCTTTTGGGGCTCATAAAGTCAGACAGTTCGGGCCCGGGGGGGCCCGTTAAAAATTTTCTTTTGTCACTAAGAATTATTTCTTTTCTTTTCCCTTTCACCCAACGTCTGTAAAGGTGGCTCGGGAAAGGCCCCCTTTTCCCCCTTTAACTTTTTTTAAAAAAATTCTAAAAATTGAGCAATTGGGTTTTTTCTCGTAAGGTTCTTCCCTTAGCTAAATTTTCCATTCCCTTGTTATGTCTTTCTCTCTCTTCACCCGGACCGCAATTTAAAAAAAACATGAAAATTTGCTTCCGAGAAGGCCAATGCTTTAACAATAGCTCCTCCTCCATCTTAACTACCCCCCGCCTTCTTTTTTTAAATATTTTTTATGAATTAATTTTCTTAAAAACAAACATTTTCTGGGAAAAATTCCCCAGTTTTTCAAAAAAAGTCTTTTGACGCAATCCCGCATTATTAAAACTAAAACCCTTTAAACAAATCCTCAATGTCCCCCTTTTCCTTGTCCGCCGGTTTTTCTTTTAAAATGTTTTTGTTTAACACGTTTATGCCTATACTAAGGCCACAAATTTACGGGCGTTTGGGAAAAATTTTTTTGGGTTTAAATTTTTTTCACTCATCTTTTTCAAATTTAAAAAAAAAAATTTAAAAAATAATAAATAATACAAAAGACTGTTATTTTGTTTTTTAATCAGAAAATTTTTTGTTTTTTAAAGTAAAAAAAAGTTGCAACTGGGTTTTGGCAAATTTTTCTATTTTTCCCTTGTTGGGGGGTTTTATCCCTAAAAAGCATTTTGAAAGGGGGGAAATTGATTTTAAACACCAACGATAGGCACTGCATAATTAAACCAACTTTAAAAACTCATTTTTTTTTAAAGTTTTATTTTTTTTTTTATTGTTTTTTAAAAATGGATTGTGACAAAACCTATTAAAGTGTGAGGGGGAAAGCGGATACTCAGCAGACCCATGCCATAAAGAAAGATTTACTCTCGGGCTGTTGGGGAAAAAACTAGACAGTTTTGGGCGTTGAACTAAGTATTAAAACACATCCAAAAATTTATCTCCCATCGACTTTGGGAAAAATTTTAATTTCGCTGGGTTTCGAAGCGCGTTAGGGTCAAAAAAGGGTTTAGATCGGTGGGCAGAAATGTTTTAGTTTATAGGCTTGTTAGTAAGTAAAAAGGCCCCGGGTTGATTCAGAAGAAGATTTAAAATAGGGGACTTATCAAAAGACCCGGGTTTTTAAAACAAGCCCCTTGAAACTTTTTGCATGTGAAAATTTTATTCCCAAATTTGGGACAAAGTTATCCCCATTCATCAGGGGATTAATTCCCTTTTAATCATTATTTTTTGTTTCTTATTAAATTTAATCAAATAAAAAAAATGAGCGTTTCAGGAAAAGGGACGACGCCCCCGGACAACCCGCAAAACCCTCCACGGGGGCAGAATGTCCCGCAAGTGAATGTGCCCAGGGGGTTTTGGGTTACTAAGTCAAAAAAGTCCGGGAAGCGTTGGGGCCCTGGGCTTTAAACTAGTGAAGGGAAAACAAAAAAAAACCCCAAACCCAAATTCGGGCAAAAAAAAAATTATTAGATAGTAATACACCGTCGCCGCCACCAACAAAAAAAACAAATTTAAACAACAAAAAAATCAAACGAAAAGATGTACAAAATGTATTGGGTGTGTGTTGTTGTTTGGGGGTGGGGTTTTTGTTTTAAAAATTTCTAACACCTTCCCAAACAAAAAAAAGCCGCAAACCCCCCCCAGAAAAAGAAGAAGAACCAGCTTCTGCAAAAAAAGTGCAACCTCCTGCAGTAGAACCATTTTCTAGGGAAATTTGGTTTTTAAAGAAATAGTAAATTTACAATTTAAAGTACTAGATAAGTACGGGTTAAGTTAGTTAAAGGGAAAATATTTTTTTGTTAAGGGCCCAAATAAATTTCATGTTAAGTGCAAAAAAATAAGTTCTAGTTTTAAGTACTGTTAGGTTCTTAAGTAAATACTTGTTAGGGTTTTTAAGTAAGTTTTGTTTGGTTTTAAGTAAGTACTTGTTAAGTTTCTTAAAATTAAGTACAGGGCCAAAATCTGTCAAGTTTAAACTTTTAAAGTTCTCCATTGGGGCCCACGCTTTTGAGAACTCAGGATTGGACGTTTTGTTCTCGGGTTTTGGTTTTGGGACTAGTGATTTTTTTGTTAAAGCGTTTGGGTTAAATTGAGAAGAGTAGGCGCAATTAAACCCCCCTTTTGGGGTGAAATACTTTGTTTTCAAAGAGAGTTGCTTGGGAGTTTTTCTGTGGTTATATTTTTTTTTGACAACTTTTTTTCTTATGCCCTTTTGCCTTCTTCCTTACAAGTCTGGCTTGAACGTGTACATCTTTGACCCCCAAACCAAAATTTCTTGATAACTGTTCCATTTGTTCTTTCCCTTTAAACCCTTTTCCCTTTAATTTCTTTTTTCACAGTTGAATTTTAAAGGACTGTCTTTTGGGTAGTTTGCATGGGTTTGTCCACCATCTACTCCTTTAGCTACTTCTGGGTTTTTAAGTCTTTTTAGAAGTCTTCAGTTGGGCGTCTGAATAAAAAAGTCAGTGTCTGTGTAAAGAAAATCTTGCTTCTGGGTTCAGTGGTTTTAAAGTAGTGTAAAGAAAATTTTTAAAATCAATAACTTTGACAACTTAATACGGTAAAGCCCTTAAAAAACCCCGGGTTGTCCAATTAAAAATCTTTTTTCTTCATCATAAAGCCCAAAAAGGCTGTCGTTTTTAAAACTTCTAAAGGGCCCTTTTTAGTTGGGTTTAGAGGCAAACTTTAAATTTCTTGGTTTTTCTTTTTTTATCTAATTTTTTCATCCCTTTTGGGTTGTGGTTTCGTTCTCCATGGTTTTGCCCAAAAAAAAAATGTTGTTTATCAGTTTAAAAAAAGTCTTTTTTGAAGCTTTTGGGGGCTTGAGTTCTAAGAAACAGTATTCTTCTTGATGTATGGGCCCCCATAAAGGGTTTGGTCCCCCCCCAAAAAAAATGATTCTGTGAACAGCTCTTTGTTTTAAACCCCTGTTTAAAGTAAAACTGTAGGAGTCTGTTAAAGGGACACATATTTAGTCTTGTGTCGAAGGGTTAGGCCCCAAGTTTAAAGGGGGTTCGTTTGGGTAAACTTTAATCTTTCTGCGGCTTTGGGGGGAAACGTTATGGAGAAACGTGTTGTTAAAAGGGGTTTTTTTAATTTTTACTTTTTAAGATTAGTCCCTTGGATTATCAGGTGGAAACTGTGACAACATACTTAACACAGTATTGACATTTTTGGGCCCCTTTTTTCATTTTAAAATTTTGTGGAAACGGTTGGGCTCATGGGGGGATCCATACAGATTGTTTTGCATCTTTAAATAATTTGATTTGTTGGTTTGGTTTTTGTTGGGGTCATAGTGTCTAAAAAATTGTTGTTGGGGTTTGCAGTAAGGGTGTTTAGGCCATGCTATTTCCTCCCCTCAACCCAAACTTCAATCACTGGAGTGTGGGTAGATCGATATTAAGTCAAATTGGGGTGTTTGTAAAAATTTAAGAAAAGGGGTCCCAAAAAAGGCCCCGGCACAGAGATGTAAGGGGATGAGTCTTTGTTTTAATGTTTCATGAAGTAGTCTGTAATTTTTAAGACGTCTTTCCAATTAAACAACGTCAGCCAATAAATATTGTCAAGATTGCCCCATTTTTTCACAGTGTAATTTTGCCCCGGGTTTCTGGGGGTTTTTCATATTCAGAGTTTAGTTATGTTTTTTGCCCCTAAGACTAGAAAAGAAAAACACCTTTAGGAGGGAAGTGAGTCTTCGTCAAAACCCATCCCACGAGTTCAAATTTTTTCTAAGGTAGGGCGCCTTTTAAAGCACTAAATTGGGGCAAAAATATGGGTTTTTTTTTTGGAAAGTCTTGTAAAAATCCGCTAAAATTATCCAAAAATAAACCATCAAAATGTTTGGGCAGAGTATAAAAGGATAAGAGTAAGAGTAAAAGTCATGTACTTTTCTGAAGACTGTGCAATGCCGGTAACCCTCTTTATTCAGAAGTCATGCTTGATGATTTAAAAAGAGAATCGTTGCCCCGTAAATTATGAAAGAAGATAGGGGAGTTTCCATGCCTTTGGGTCAACCTTTTGTGAAGATTTCAATTTTTTGTGCGCGGCCCCTCTGAAATTTTCCCGTAATTTTGATCGTGGTCTCTTTTCTGGGGTTGCCTTAAAAATTTTTTTATTGCAAATCCCACAAATGTGTAGATGAATCTAAGTTCTTGGTCTTAGGAGTCTTTAAAAATTTTTGAAAAATTTAGTTTGGGTTTGGGTATTTTGACGAAGTTGTTTCATCTGCTCTAAAAAAACGCTAGCTGCGTTGGGGCCTTCTGTAAATTTTCCGGGGGCCCTGTGTTTTGGGCCCCTTTTGACCTTTAAAATAAAAACATAAGAACAGAAACTGATGGGGGGTTAATATGGTTGTTTTTTGTTTTTTGCTGTTGTGGGCCCTTTGTACTGCGGCAAAAATTTTATTCAAAGTCGGGATAAAAACCCCGTTTTGGGGTCTTTGCATTTTGTTTTTATTCTTAAAATAAATTTTGAACCCCGGTTTTTTGGTGGTGGGGGGGGGTTGGTTTCGGCCCGTTACAAAACTTTTACAAAGAGTTCTATGACTGGCAGCTGTTCTTTAGGTTTGGGTTTTTTACCCGACACCCTTTTAAAAAGCCCTTGTTTTTTTCATGATCTTTTTGGGATAGGCCAAAAGGGCTGCTTTTTTGTTTAATTTTAAAAAATAAGGTCTTTGTTTCTATCTGCAAACAGTATAAATTTTACATGTTTGTTAAAAACGGGGTCGCCTAAAGTAGGGGCGTTTGGGGAAATCCTTAGAGGGATAGATTGTTAAATACAGACCCTTTTTTTTACGTTTAGGTGATTGGGTTTGGGTTTTTCTCTTCAAAAATGAGATAGGGTTTTCTATGCTTACTGGGAAAGGGTTTTGTTTATCAAAGTTCAGCTCTTGTTTATTGTTCATAATTTTGGGAAAATCTTTTTTGCATGTTTTTTTACAGGATTTTAAATGCGCTAAAAACAACCAAAATAAAAAACATGTTGTCGAATTATGTATGTTTTTAAGGCTGCTCGTTTTAACTCTAACTCTTTTTGGGGGAGGAGGGGAAGAAATTTCCAACTATAGGGGTTTGGGAAATTTGTTTTTCTTAATTTTTTTCAAAGGGGGGTTCCTTCAGACCCCGCCAGAACCCTTAACTTTTTCCCCCTACTTGCATGGGGTTTAAAATGGGTAAGCATGTAAATCAGCCCAAAATTAAAGTTAATTCGTGATAGCTGATTATTCTTTCTGTTTAGTTTAAACCCCGACTTTCCCTATTATATCATCAGGGTTTTTTTAAAACCCAAACAGGGAATGCCAAAAGCCTTTTTTTTTGGGGCCCATCTGAAGGATCTGGGATTTTTTGAAAAGCGTGTTTTACACTTTTTTGAAAGTTTGTAGGGTTAATAATTTTCATGGTTTTCTTCGCTAAAACGTATCGCTTAAATTTTTTTTTTTCAATATCAAAAATTTCTTCCTTTGTTTTAGTTTTTCCCCTCCCCGAATTTTCTTGTGGTCCCTCATTTTTAAAGCCAAAATATTTACGTAGATTAAAAAAAAAAATGTAAATAAAAATTAAATAAAAAACGCTTTTTTTTCCTTCCAAACCCCGCGTTGCAAAACTTTTAAGGGCACGTTAAAACCCTTTAAAAAACGCTGCTAATTTTTTTAGCTTTTTTACAAAACACTACAGTCAATGTTTCCCTCCCCTTTTTTTGCTTCGTTAAAAAGTTTTACTATGATTTTTTTTTTTATATTTTTACATCTTTTTCAAAACCCCGATTCATAAAAACAATTTTTTGTTACTTTCATTGTTTCGTCGAATAGGTCTTACAATCTTTCTTTTTTATTGTTTAATCATTTTCAAAAAACCCAAAAACACTTAAAATTTAAACTTTGTACTTTCATTGTTTCGCCCCAAAAGGTCATTTCAAATTTTTTTAAACCCGATTTTACTGAGTTCGGCAAACCCCTTTTTTAATCTTAAAAAAAAAAAAAATTTTTTAAATTTTAAAATTTAGTGTTATTTATAGTCTTTTATTAACGTAAAACCTAATCTTTTTTTTTTAAAGCGAATTTTTATTCCTTCAGGAGTAGAGAAAAAATTAGATTAAAATCTTTAGAAGCCAAAATTAAACAACTTAAAATTTTGGGAACTAACTTTTTTTGCTGTTTGGGGGGCCCCCAAAAACTAGTATTTCACTGATGGGCCGCTTCAGTTTTTTTTGTTTATTTATGTAATTAAAAGGGTCGTAATTGATTTTTTAAAAAACCCTTTCCTTTTAAATCTTCTTATGGCCCCTTTCCAAAATTTAACTTGTAAAATTTATTTGTAAGCTTTTTAAATTCTTCGGGGGGTTCATTTTTAAAAACCCGAAAAAAAATTTTAAATTAAAAAAATTTAAATTTAATTAAATTTGTTTTCTCTCCCTCATTCACTCCCCCATCCTCTTCTTGGTTTTGTTTTTTTCCGGGCCTTTTTCTGTCTGTCTGTCTTTTCGTTTCCTTCTTTTTCTGTCTGTCTGTCTGTCTCTTCATTCCACACGCACGGGGCCCAAAGCAACACCACACCCCAACACGAAAAAACTTTTACACAATAAAACCCCAAACAATAGCAGCAAATTAACGTGGGGAAACAATCCTTTCCCCCATTTCCCGGCCCCCCAAAGGTGACCCTCAATCTTGGCCCTGTTCGGGGAATCCTCTTTCAAAGCACTCTGCCAACCCAAATTTTTTTGGGGCTTCGGGTTTCCACACCGGGCCCCACATGCACGCTTTTCTGCCCCAGTTGTAGGGGAAAATAAACCCCAGCTATTTTCTGGCCATTAACCCCTTTAATGCAACCCTGCTCTTTTGACAACGTAGTATTGGTTTTGGGTTGGGAGGGCTCGTTGCGGGTCAAATGGGGCCTACCAGTTCCCCTTGCATTCCCCCGGGCACCCTCCACCCACTTTATCCGCTTTGACACCTTTCGCCCCAAGTTTCCCCAAAGTCACCCCCCAAAAGTCCCCGTTTTTAAAATTAAAAAATGTAAAAAATTTTGGGGGTTTTGATTTTTTAATGGTGCTGGAAGTAGAAAAAACGTTCTGGAAAAACCCTTGATTTTTATTTTTCATTGGGGAATTTTAAATTTTGGGTTTTTTTCACGATCACCCATGTTATTCTGCCCGGGAACCCCCCTTTTTAATTTTCTAATTTCTTTAATATTTGCTGTTTTTGTGTTTTTTAAATTTTTTTTAAAAAAGGTGTTATTTTTGGGCCCAAAACTGATATGGTTGGGGCGTGATTTGTATGTGAAAAAAGGGGGTTTTCGGGCAGAAACACATGGGTGGTCGTGAACGAAGATATTTTCATTTTTCTGGAAAAAATAAAATTTGTTTTTTTCCCTTCACGCCAAAGGGCTTTTTCAGTTTCTATGGGGTCAAAAAATTTAAAACCCTATGTTTGCGAATTTTTATAAAAAAAAAAATAAAAAGTTAAATTTTTAAAACATGGGGAGGAATTGAAAAATAAGAAGATTTTGATGTTCCTGATCCCGGAGACGAATGAGTGAAATGCCCCGGGATCGTCAGCGGCCTCAAAGTGGGAAAGAAATTTTCAGAACTAAGGTCATTTCATTTTACAGAAGGTTTTTTGGGCCCAGAACCTATGAATTTATTGCCCCCGATGATTTTTAAGTAAAAGGCGGTCATTTGTTTTGGAAAAAAACATCAAGGGGCAACGTGTTCCCCTTACAGAAAAAACGAGGGCCATCAAAATTTGTTGGCATAAGCTATTAAAAAAAGACTTAAAGTGGGGGATCGAAATGCCCTTTGGCCCTTGTTTTTGTTAAAAAAAATTAAGGGGGGAGGCAGTTGCTTTAAAATTTAAAACACACTACAGGAATCCCAAAAAGATAAAACCCAAAAACAAAACATGGAACTTAAAAAATTTTAAATCAAAAGCCGGGGCCCAAAAAAATGCAAGCGAAAACCGTTTTTCCGAAGGAAAAAGCATTTTTAAAAAAATCCCCGAAAACCCCCCGTTCCCCAGCGAGACTAGGTGGCCCTTGATCAGGGTTGAGAAAACCCTTAGAGGGGGAATTTGAAAACAATTTTTGCAAAAAATGGGTTTTATAGATGAGCAAATTAAAAAGGGGAAAAAGGAAAAAAATCGTTGAGGCTGTGACGCCCCGCTTAGGGGATGATAAATTTAAAAAAAAAAAATAACCCCAAAAAAAAAAAAATCTTGAAAAAAAGAAAGTTTATCAAGACTTGAAGTGTGTCTAAAACCCAGAAAAAATTTTCGAACTTTAAAGGGGCAGAATAAGAGAAACTTTCCAAAAAATTTTTATAAAAGGCCCCAACGGGTGCGAACGAAATTTGAACACTGTTTTGAGGGGCAAAAAGTCACCCTTAGCAAGGTTATAACGGCCCCTTTGGATTTGCAATTTTTTCCCCTTTGGGGATGGCTATTACAGGCGGTGGTGGTCCTGGTCAGTGCCTTTTCCCCCGCCATCCCCCCATTTACCACTGTTAAAAAATGGGTAAAAAAAAGTTGATCAATTTTTGCGGGTTTTTTTAAAAAAATTTTGCCCGTAAACCATGGGCGTTTAAAGGGGTTTTTTAGGGGGGTTTGTTTGCTGGCTTTTTTTCACTGCAAAACAAAATAGTTGGTTTTATGGCCCGGGAATTTTGGACTTAGTTCTTTTTAATAGTTGGGTTTAAATTTTTTGTAAGATAAAGGGCCAAGTAACCCTTTGGCCAGTTAATTTCCAAGAAAATGGGGTCTTTTCAAATTTTGTGGGGCATTTTTTTTTTTGACTTGGGTTTGGGCTTAACGGTTTTGGGTTTGGGGGCGGGGGGTTTGGTGACTTATTCTTGGGTGTTTTTTTTCTGTTGCAAAAATTACTGGCTCAGAATTTATTTAGTTTTTTTCCCATTTCTTTTTATTGCCCGCCACAAGGATTTCATTATTGTAGTTTTTATTGTTTTCCCTTTTTGGGGGTTGAGGTCAGAAGGCAGCCCTGTTTTAAACCCGTGCCAACAGCAAAGTTATTTCCCCCTCTTGCGTTTGTAAAAAAATTTTGGTACCTTTTTATTCTTGAAAGGGAAATAACTGTAGAAATTTAATTTGGGGTCCCCTTTAAATTTTCTAAGTTTTTGTTTTTGGGGCCCCTCCCCCCAAAGTTGAAGGATCAGTTATGCTCGATCTCGTTTGTGCTTTGGGGAACCCAAAAATCACCAAAGTAAGTCGAACGGGGCCGTTTTTCGGTTTTATTTCCGGGTTTTGTTAGGCCCCTTGAAGGTCTAAGTAAAAGTTGGCCATGTGTTTTTGCCCCTTGCTTTTGGCCCGAGGTGAACAGCCCGTTTCCCGAAGAGAAAGATGTGTAAAAAAGGGGGAAATTCCCTCATAGTTATACTTTTGTGGGGCCCCCCCAAAATTTAAAGGGGGGCCTAGACCCTGAAATTTAAAATCCAAATTTTGTCTTTAAAATCTGTCTTTACCTTAAAATTGAATTCGTTAAAAGATCCTTTTTAAAAGCCCTTCTGTCTATTCTGTTGCTAAATGGATTAAACGGGGTTTTTCATTCGGGAATGGCGCTTGCAGTTCAGACAAAAAAAAGCCTGAAGGGTAATAGAAAGAAATCTGTAACTGACCCCACCCAAAAGGGTCGGATGATTTAAATGTCAAACATACGGGGCACTCCACCCAGTTGGATGCCCAAAAACGGGAAAGTTTAATGGTTATGGGGAAAAATGCATGGAGGGCTAAAACCCCAAATTTTTGGGGATTTTTGTCTTTTTTTAAAAGGGGGGTTAAGATAGCTTTTTCAATGGAGTACTCACCTTTATTGAAAAAGGGCGGGTGGTCACAGAAATGACAAGGGGTCGTTGTTTTTTTTTTAAGGGTTGTTGTGCGGCCCCAAAGAATATTTTGGCCGTATATTTGATTCAAAAAATTTTTTTTTTCCTTTAAAAAAAAGTTTTGTAACAATTTAACAACCATTTAAACCCTCCCTTTGTTTTTGAAAATGCTGTTGTTTTTTATTGCGGGGGGCCCAAAGGGTTGCAATCCCTGAAATTTTTTTTTACAAAGGCGTTGGTTTTTTTTTAAGTGAAATTCCCGAATAATAATAAGATTTTTAAAAATTTTATAAAGAGGAAAATTTGTTAGCCCGTTAACCTTTTCCTGTTGGGGTTTTTAAAGGGGTTTTTTCCTAAAGAAGAAAAGGTTTAAAAAATTCGGGCATTTTTTTTTCAAACTTACAATGCAAATCTAAAAAAAAATTTGGAAATTAAACCTGAAAATAAGGGTAGGTTTTCTATTTTGATAAATTTGGAAACTAAAATGTTTGGCTTTGCAGGGAACCCTTTTATAGTTTTTTTGTTTCACCTGACTAAAAAATTCTTTGAGGGGGAAAATCCCCTTGGATCTTTCATTTTTTCATTTAAACCATGTTCAAAATTTTAAGTGCTGAGCACTGGGTGAAAATTATTGGGTGGGGGCCCCCACTGTTTTAAGAGCTTTCCCTCGGAAAAGGTGCATTTATTTGCGATTTTGAAAATTTTCAATTCCCCAATTTATTTAAAAGGTTTTTTTGGAAAGGTTGGAAACATTTAATATAAAAATTTTCGAAAAAACGGGGAGGAAAGTCGTATTTAAAAAATTTAAACTAAACATTTTTTTGGAAAATTAAAAAATAAACTGTACTAAAAAATTTAAGGGGCGTGGGCCGAAAAAATCAGGGTTACTTAGCGCCTGGGAGGGGTAAACTTTAAATTAAAAGCCTTGCAGACGTTGTGGACTTTTTTAAATGAATTTGGGGGGGGATAGGCGTTTGTATGGTTTTTGGGGACACTAAAGTGGGATTTAAAAGCAAAAAGGTTGGCGACAAAAAAAGGTTCCTAAAAAGAACAAATACGAATCTAGAAGAAAAAAAATTTTGGCAGTTTTGAATTTAAATAGTTCGAAAACCCGACGCAAATTTGGGACTTAGAACCAATTTTGAAGGGACATAAAATTGAATTTCCCTTTAAACCCATTTACATTTTTTAGCCCTCATAAAAGTTTCAGGAAAAGCTTAAAAAATGGGGCCCTTTTCATGTAAGTTTTGCCAGAGGCAAAGTCGGTAAAAAGATTGAAATAAAACCCTATGGGAATAAACAGTACATCCCCCACAGAAGGGGAATAGTTTTTAAAAAGGGTTCTACAAAAATTTCAGTTAAATTTGCAAATGAAATTAGGAGACACGGGAAAAATGTTTTTTGAAATTTTTCTTAAACCCCCAAGGGATGGGGTTTTTTGGGCCCTTAGTGAAACCTTTTTAAAAGGGAAATTTAATTAGCTGGGAAAATTAGACGTTTTTAAAAAAAATTAAAAATTTCCGTCGTTATTCTTCACAAAGGGGGAGGATATTTAAGGGCATAACAAAAGCAAAAAAAAAACAAATTAGTTTTAAAAAGAAACAATTTTCAGAAAATGACTTGGATTAATTTACCATTTAGATCTTAAAAGGGTTTTATTTTTCTGAACAAGTTTTT
>JAFLJL010019094.1:7500-17500 GCA_018398815.1 Conus ventricosus
TAATTTTTATGTATCAAGTGCCTGGGGCCCTTTCCAAGGGTCCCAAATTGTCACTTGTGGTTTATTCCCCAAACCAAGTGAAAACATTATGAATCTAGACTCTCCCTTCAGTGAAAACATTTTCATGTAGGGGTTTTAATTTTTTTTTTATTTTGTGCATGTGTTTTCATTGAATATGTGCTTCAAACCCCGCTTCCCGTAGTGTGAAAAGTTTCTTAACTGAACATTGTTTGGAATGTTGCCAGCCCATTTTAAAAAATTTAACCATTAAAACCATTTTGTTTTTTTGTGCTGAGTATCTTTGAAAACTGTTTGCTTGTAAACAGTAGTGCAAAGGTGTATTTTCCCCATGACTGGTGCTTGATCGGTTAAATTATTTCTTTGGTGTGTGTGGGGTGTGTGTTGTGTGTGTGTGTGTTTGTGTGTGTGTGCGTGCGTGCACCATGTTTCTTCCTTTTTTTGCATACTTTTGGGTGTGCTTGCATACAGTGCATGTGATGTATCACGTGGGGAGAAAAAATATTCGATGTTGGTGTCGCTTTTGTGGGGTGGGGAAAACCCAAAGGGAAAAGGGTGTTTTTAGGCACACTTTTAAAAAAAAGGTAAATAGGAAAAGGTGTGACACAGGGGAAATTCCGGGGGGGAATGGAAAGGGAGGTGAGGGGGAAGGAGGCAAATTTCCTCCCTGCAGGGCTGACTTTTATTTTGTTTTGGGATAGTTTAAAACAAAGAAAAATTTTTCAAGTATTGAGGAGTAATAAACTTTAAAAGAAATAAAATTTTCACATTTGATAAAAATAACTTACAAAAAAAATTAAAATTTTGTAAATAAAATTTGTTTTTTTACTTTTTAAAACTTTTTGGGGTTACCCTGGAGTGTAAAAATTGAAAATTTGTGTAAAAACTGTATAATTGATAAAAAAACTGAGGGTATTGAAAAACCTTGTGTACAGGGGGGGGCCCAATTTTTTTTTGCACACTTGTGTCACTGACGTTTTGGGCCCACACTTGTTACCTAAAGGAAATTTGGAATTGAAACACTGTACACTGAGGGTTTATTAAACAAACTTGCTTTAAAAATGTTCAAAGACTTGGGTTCGGGTAGCTTTTTTATTTTTCGACCCTGAATTTATAATTTTTAAAAATTTTTATGTGCAGGGAATGTGATGCTAATTTAATCTTCATCAACGGGGTACCAATTTGGCCGGCTCAGTGCAGATCACGAATCTGCGCGAGTAAACGACGGGTTTCCCTGCTTTGAAAGGGTCACCCTCCCTGGATGGTGTATTTCGGGGGGACAGGGGCTACAGGGCGCCGGCCCTGGCTAAATGAAAACCTGCGCAACCCTGCACTGCAAAAGAAAGGGGGTTAAAAAACTAGGGCGCATAGTTTTAAAAACGAGACCCCTGTTGAGCGCTGCTTTGGGGCGGGCAAAGCAACTTTTCCCAGTGCCTGGGGAGAAAGGTTTTCCCGACTTCAGCCTCCTAAGGAAATGCCCAAGTCATAAGGGCATGTCTGATCCCGCACAACGGCTCGTTTTTTGCAATATTCCCAACCCCGAGTCTAAACTCTGACTCAGCCAGACGATGATCCTGGTGATTTGGATGATGAAACAGAAAACATCAAAACATGAGTGAACGTGCAAAACTTGCTGCGGGGAAAAAACCCAGTTTCGTGACAAAATTTTTAAACCCATTTTTTTCTGATGAACAACCCCGGGGGGGTATCCCTTTTGAACATTTTCAGAATGCACACTGAAAAACAAAGCTTTTTTTTCTTTCCCCTTGGGTTTTAAAATTTTACTGACTTGCCCTTGGAGCATTTCATATAATAATTTTTTCCAACATATGTTTTACTCCAAATGTTTCTTTTGTCATTTTCCCAGCGGGCCCAAAATAATGATGTTTTTTTTTTTTTGTTCGTTTTTGTTTTACCCTGTTTTTTTCCCACAGATCCGGCCTACAGCACACTTTTCTGTTTTTTCTGGGAGAAGAACCCCAAATACGGGGTTAAAAATCTGTGTGAGCTTTTTTAAAACAACTAAACAGTTACTTTGTAATCCCCTTCACTCCCCAAACCCCCTTTTCTTTTTGACCACCCTGCCACCAAAAATTTAAATGTTGAAACATGCACACACAACACACACAAAATTTTCCCAGCCAAAGTTTTTAACAAAATTTAAACCTTTTTTAAATTTTTTTTGATTCAACAACCCCAAAACTTAAAAATTTTCATATTTGAATCCATTCATCCCACTCCCCCCCCTTCCTTCCTAAAAAGAGACATACTGTCAAAAGCACACAGAAAAAAAGAAAAAAAAAGGAAAAAAAAAACCCCCAAAAAACAAAAATAAAGTTACTGCAAATTTAAAGATCTCCCGTGTTTGAACTGGGTGCTTGTTTCTTTTTTTTTTAGCAATTTTCTCCCCCGGTCTTTTTTCCATTTCTGACTCCAGGGCTTTTTCCAGTTTTTCCCAATACCAGGGAATATTTCTTTTGCCCGTCAATTTCAGCACTTCCCTTTTTTTTTTTTCATTTTAAAAAGTTTTTGGGTTGATTTTTTTTTTAATTTTTAGTATGAAAATACTTACACCAAAGGAAATTGGGTTTTCCCGTTTTTTTTTATACGATCTGCCACCCCATCCCCCATTTTTTTTTTCTTTTGTTTTTTCCCCCCTTATACCTACTTTTTTCTCCCAAAATTTCTTTTTCTTTCCACCATACTGGTGGGAACTACGGCGAGTCACGTGATGTAGACACAAAAGTGATGTTTCCCCCCGTTCATCCCGCTTCTGCGCAAGAATGGTAACAATCTGGAAAAAAAAAAAACAAGAAAAATTTATATATTTGTGTGTGTGTGTGTGTTTGTATGTGTGTGTGTTTTTTTGTTTTGTGTGGGTGTAGTGTTGTGTGTGTGTGTGTGTGTGTGTGTGGCCCCAAAATTCATCTGGGAGGTGTTTTTTTTTCAAAAAAAAATTGGGTGGCTTAAAAACATCTTGCCCTTTACCCCCCTAGTGGGGAAACAACAAGGTGGTCAAATCTGACAAAATCAACATATTTGTTGTCACTTTTCCCCTAAGTGTTATGTCATTTTTAGACTGGTCCGTCTCACAAATTTTTTTCCCGTGTGTAGGCTGATATTCATCCGGAAACCATTTTGTAAATGAAGTGGGACGCCCACAAGGGATGTGTGGGGTGTTTTTCAGAGGGAGTGGCCCCCTTTTCCCAGACTAAAGGTGGGAGAAATTGAGTTCATCAAAGATCACATAGAACAAAAAAAGGTTGTTAGAAAATCAAAACTATACAAAAGACGGGAAAATTTTTTCAAAATGAAAGCATAGTTTTTAGTAAATATAATTAAAAAAAGTGGGGAAAAAAAAAGGTAAAAACCTTTTCATCAATCTGGTTCACCTTGCAAAAGTGCATTGGTTCACAGGGCGAGGTCTTGCAAAACGTCGACCTTGGGGGGGAAATGAAGGTGGAAAAAGGGCCAATCTTCCCGGCCGTGGGGACTGTGGGGATTTGTTACCCGCTGCAGTAAACATTGGGAAAAATACAAACATTGAAATTGGGGGACGTTTTACCTTGCTTTTATTCAACCTTTCCTTGGGAACCCCAAATTTTTTCTTTTTTTTTTTTTTTTTTTTTTTTTTTTTTTTTTTTTTTTGGGGGGGGGGGGGGGGGGGGGTTTTTTTGTTTTTGTTTTCTTTTCTTTTTTTTTTAGGCGGTGTTTTTTCATTTTTGGGTTGGGGGTTTTTTCAAAGCATATCAGTGATAGAATTTTTAAAAATAATTTGTCTGTGGGCAATATACCTGTGTACTGCATTTGGGAAATTTGGGAAATTACGTGGACAAAAAAAAAAAGGGATTGCAATACCGGATCATTCTTAAAACCCTTTCATTTTAAAAATAAATAAACAAAGGGGCAATTTTAAGACATTGACATTAAGTCTGGGAAAAACAATGCTTTTTTAAATGTTTTGGGAATCATGATGATTTGGGGTTTTGCCCTTTTTTTCCCCCTTGTCAAAAGTCAATACGTGTGTGGCCCCCCAGCTGCATGAAAAACACATTGACATTTTGTGGGCATTCCCGTGGAAAAATTAACATTGAGGGAAAAAGACCCAAAAATTTTCTGTTACAAGTTTTTTCCCTTCATTGTGGGGCCCGAAATGAATTTAGCTGAAAGTAAGTACCCCCTTTCCCAAAGAAAAACGGACAAGGCATTATATTTTTATCATGCAAGTATGTTGGGTTCCCAAATTTTTTTCAGATTGATTTCAGAAGGCCCAAATTTTTTAAATTTCCCCCCCAAAAACAACAGCAGTCAAATTTAAAATATTTTTAGATGTCCCCTTACAAGTGCATTGCTCTGACTGCAAGTTGCTGATCCGGCTGATCTCTCCACAGAACTGTCGACTGTTTTGAAAACACTGCAACTGGGAAAAGAATCGCAAAAGGTTTTAAAGTTGGGATTTCAAAAAAAACATTGGGGATTCTGCAGCCTACATCAATGCATACCGCCCTGAAAGTGTTGTGTGGTGGGGTGGTGTGTGGGGGGTGTGTGTGTGTGGGGGTGTGGGGTTTTTGGGCAGGGGGTGGGTTAAGTTTCATGATCCACTTTGTAAACCTCCTCCCCCCCCTCAACACACACAAAACACACCACACACACACACCAAAACCCCCACCCACACCCACAAAACACACACCAACTATTGGGGATGGGGACATGGGGGGGTGTGTATAATTTTTCCCTGTTTCTTTTCAGAACGAAATTTCACAAAAATAATAAGTGTAAATTCATCTTTTTTTCAAAAAATAAAATTTGGTCAGTTTTATGAGGAAAAAGTTAAAAAAATTTTTTTTTTTTTTTAAAAACCAATTTGTGAAACAAAAAAACGTGAGGAGGACATGTACAACACACCCCCTCTCTCTCTCTCTTCTCTTTTCTCCTCTCTCTCTCTCTCTCTCTTTTTCCCTTTTCACACCGCAAATTTTTTACTCTCCCCTTTTGCCCCTTACTATAACCTTTTTCACCTTTATATACACAATTTATCCATCCACCCGCAGTCCCCCCCAACCACCACCCCCACCCCCCCCCCTCCCCAGCTTTGCTTACCCCCCCATTTTTTTAAAATTTATTTTTTTAAAATGGGCCCTGGGTTTTAATCCTTTTCATTTTTTTAAATTTAAAAAGAAAACAAAACTAAAAAACACACTCACACACACAAGCAAAGCACAGTCCACACACAACACACACACAATATATAATTTTATAATATAATATATAATATATATAATTTTTTGTGAATACAAAAAAGAAAAAGACACACATTCAGACAGAAAAAAAAGGCAAACATATTTACCTTGTTTTTGATCATATTCAGCAATAGTCCGCTGTGCAAGGGTTTTCCAATGGAATTCTAACCCCCTGCACCCTGCAAACCCAAAACCCCTTTTGATAATAATAGCCTGTCTGATTTATAATAAAATGAACAGCATATTTATTTAATACATAAAAACAATAAAAGTCCAAATATCAATAGGGAACCAATTTTTCCAGACATGTTTCTTACCAAAACTAAAGACACATCATTTTAAGGAATATTGAAAAAGAATACATGGAATATATTATTGGGATTTAAAGACACAAACTTAAACAGTCCTACATCCCAAGCAAGAGCTGAAAAAAATATCACAGCTGTAGTTGTAAAAAAAACAGTACTCTAAACCAACTTCAACACCAGACCCCAGTAAGCAAATGGTTCTGTAGAGCAAAAAAAATTTGGTGGCACTCAATTTCAAAGCACAAAATCTTTTGTACAAGACAATTTTTAATTTAACCTGTCGAGCTTGATCATGGAAAAAAGACCCCACTGACATTGTAATCAACAAAAAAAACTCACCACACAACCCCCTAGGAAGGGCACTGACTGATCCCTGATTTCCAGATGTTGTCTTCATAGGGGACGGGTGTTGGGGGTTTGCCTCCACCGGTTTTGGTGGCATTGGCTTTTTTGGCCCAAAAAAGCAGACTTCAAATCTTTAAAATTTTTTTTTTTTTTTACAACCTCTGCTCCCGGGATTGCCCCCCAACGCGTTTTACTTTGTTTGGGGATTCCCCCCCAAATTCTTTTTTTTTTGGGCCCCAGCACCGACGTCTGCAGTTTCGATAACCCTATGAAAGGGATGGGAACCACTTCAGTTTAACAATTTTTGCGATTTTTATTAAAAGCTGAAATTTTGGGGGTTTTTGGGGACGCTTGGTCCCCTTCCCATTTTTGTTTCCCAGCGACCAGGATTCGCATGCGCAGGGGGGAAAGCTTAAGCGGGAAACCCGAAAATCCCCAAAAATTTTCTTACAAAGTTCGGGGGTTCGTTGTCCAACCTGACCGACCCCCCACGCGAAAACCCGACTTCGCGCGGCAAAAAGTCCCCGGGCTTTTTAACGTCGGGCTCGCGCGGGAAAACCCCGACTAAAAGTTGCCGGCCCCCCTTAATTGGAAACCCCTTTATTTACGATGAAAGACCTTTTTGCTAGAAACCCGATCGTTTTTGGGGTTTCCGGGGGAAAATAACGACACCAAAAAAAAAAATTTAAATGGGAAAATTTTTATGCGAAAAACTGAAACTGGGGGGGAAAAACCCCATCAAAATAATTATGAAGAAAGCACAGGAAATTAAACACAACACACACACACAAGGAGAGAGAGAGAAAAGAGAGAGAGAGAGAGAGAGAGAGACAGACCCGACAACAACAGACAGACTCAGATTTGATAGATGATACATAGATACACCGAACTTTAAACCCTACATACATACATACATACATACATTTGTAGGCGTTTTTTTAAACTTGTGCTAAGGGTGCATTTAAAATGGAAAAAAGAAGTTTAAAATCAGCGTGGTTTTTTTTTTTTTTTTTTTTTTTTTTTTCAAAAAGGGGGGCCTAAAGCACCAACGGCATCACCCGATCTTCAAACCCTTCTTTCCCTTCCCCCCACACCACCTCCTACACCCGATTTTTTGGGTGGGAAAAGCGAAAAGCACCTCACACTACTACACTGCCAGCACCAGCATACCCCAAGTAAAAAATAAAAAGAAGCCCCCCAAAGCGGGGGGGGTTTTTTGTGGGACGCCCTGCTTTGTTTACAGAGGGCGTGAATGTCTGGCAGAAGGGATCGGGTCTCGGGGGGGGGGGGGGGGGGGGGGGGGGAGGGGGGGGGGGGGAGCGGATGATGGGAGCTTTCATCGTGTCTGTCGGCAGTCGCCAACTGTGATGGCAAAGTACAGCCGCCATCTTATCGTGAGATTCTGGATTTCCACATGGAGGTGAAAGGTTAAAAAGTTCAAGTCCGACAGCCTCACAAATCGTAGTGGTAGTGGTTCCGCGTTGTCTTGGGCATAGCATTGTGAGACGCGGAGACCATCCCTTTCTTTCCACCGCCTCAATGTTCTCTAATTTTGAAACATGGAGACCCCCCCTTTCTTTCCACCGCCTCAATGTTCTCTAATTTTGGAACATGGAGACCACCCCTTTCTTCCACCGCCTCAATGTTCTCTAATTTTGGAACATGGAGACCCTCCCTTTCTTTCCACCGCCTCAATGTTCTCTAATTTTGGAACATGCAGACCCTCCCTTTCTTTCCATCGCCTTACTGTTCTCTAATTTTTGGAACATAGAGTCCATCTCTTTCTTTCCACTGCCTCAATGTTCTCTAATTTTGAAAACGGAACCCATCCCTTTCTTTCCAACATTCAATGTTCTCTAATTTTGGAAAATGGAGACCATCCCTTTCTTTCCATCCACCTCAATATTCTCTAATAATTACGGAACATGGAGACCATCCCTTTCTTTCCACCATTCAATGTTCTCTAATTTTGGAACATGGAGACCATCCCTTTCTTTCCACCATTCAATGTTCTCTAACTTAGGAACATAGAGTCCATCACTTTCTTTCCACCGCCTCAACATTCACTAACTCAATCAGGCTGCGCATTTACTGCCAGACGAACAGAAGGGGTTTTCAAGCCGTAAAAAAATCCCAGCTTACGGGCGGATTCAAACTCACGACCGTAAATTCTGCACGCGAAAGTTCTGACCATCGGACTACGGCCCCTCTAATAAAGCCAGGGAGAAACACACACACACACAGACACAAAACACACACACACACACACACACACACACACACACACACACGTCTGCAGCTAATTCTGACGAATCGGCAATACACTATGAACAGACGGCAGCTGTCTCTTATCCCACCCTTTTGACAAGACTGATGATCTGTCCCACAGAAACAGGCACCTTTCCTGGAACTGAATTTCAGACCGCTGAAACACACACTTCCTCTGACCTCACCTAAACGTTCGACTTTAAACCGGGTCAACAGAGATGGAACCCAGCTAACTTCATTGTGGGGGTCAGAGAGGGCACTGAAACACAACTTACGCTTTGTCTTTGGACCTTAAGCTGGGGATGTATGCATGATGGCCCGGAAAGGCTTGAAGATCGGGGTCTCGGTCTTGTCTGGACAGGATGACCTCGTTCTCAGTCGTTCGTTCCAACAGCAGGCCGAATGGATGGATGTGCCAATCTGTCTGATCTCCTCCACAGATCTCCAGAGAGGTTGTCCCCTCAGAAGGTTTCTGATCCTAGGTTCCTTCCGGGAAGTGCATGAGGGAGGCGATTCCTCCGTCCTGGAGAAAGAGTTGTAGATCTATGAGCACGCAGCGGGAAGCGCATGAGGGAGGCGATGCCTCCGTCCCGGAGAAAGAGTTGTATGAGCACGCAGCGGGAAGCGCATGAGGGAGGCGATGCCCTCCGCCCTGGAGAAAGAGTTGTATGAGCACGCAGCGGAGTCGCTGATGTGGAACTTGCTGCAGGTCATCGTTGTGGAATTGTGCGACTGAGTCGCCGATGTGGACTTTGATGGACAGCTGCTTTCTGAGTCTGAAGTGACCAGTTCTCTCCTGTTTCACGATGACCACTTTGGTCCTTCTAGGTGAGGAGATACTAATCACTCTGGCCGATACAGATGGGGCGTTGCGGAAGCCATCTTTTTTGTTTTCTCCTTCACCGTGGTCTCGGACTCTTCAAAGGCGTCGCCTTCCTCCTCATGTGACGAACAATAACAGGGCAAAAGAAACCATGGACAACTGCATCTATACGGAAATAGTAACAGGGGACACAACTGGAGCGAGCACTTTGTGACAACGGAAGTAACAATAATGCGTTAACAACCACAACATCAACAACGCAACTGAGCAGAAGCAGCAGCCAAAAAAATCATAACAGTAAGTATAGACAAACTTTTTTTTTTAAAATTCTGCCATTAGGAAATTGCATTATGTTGTACGAACACCACGTACCTTCCCTCCCACTTTCTTCCCCCTCCCCCCCCCCCCCCCCCCCCCCCCCCCCCCCCCCCCCCCCCCCCCCCCCCCCCCCCCCCCCCCCCACCAACGATCCCACCCGTCTCTTTCCATCTATCCGCACCATCTTCCCTCCCCTTGGCTAGAAGGTTAGTGTGTGGGCGGAGGGGAGGGTGGGGGGATGGGCGGTGTAACAGTGGGAAGGTTTCTAATCTACAGTGTAGCAGGAGTAAGAACCAGTAGCCTAGTCATGCGAACGCGCAGGCAACGGCTATGACACAAGCGGGCCTCCTTCTACTCTCATTAGACCAGCCCTAGTTTCGAAGTTTCGAAGGCTTACAAGTACACAACTGACGTCGCGAGTTAAGTTCACATCTTGAGCTCAAAATACTCGGCTCCCAAAACGGCTTTGCACGGCGGCCCAAAACAGCAAATTATGTGAACGACACGGCACTTACCCCCCCTCCCCTGTCCCTTCCAACCCCAACTTGTGTATGTGTGTGTGTGTGTGTGTGTGTGTGTGTGTGTGTGTGTGTGTGTGTGTGCGCCCCCCCCCCCCCCCCCCCCCCCCCCCCCCCCCCCCCCCCCCCCCCCCCCCCCCCCCGAACAAATGTCTGACGGAT
>JAFLJL010019094.1:25000-27500 GCA_018398815.1 Conus ventricosus
AAGCGCTTCACAATCCACACTCGTTTGCACAACGGGCTGCCTAACTGGGTAGTGCCGACTGAAGAGCTGCCAGCTGGCGCTTCATTCAGTCGTTTCCCGTGTCGTCCAGTCAGTATCGTTCAATATCGATCACTCATTTTCCTTACTTCCTTCATTCTTTCCATTTCTCACGCAGGGTGCATGCTATGTGTAACGTGTCATCCATACCAACGGCCAAACTAGCCTACTCTTTGGAAAGTTGGTGATGGGATTTTACGTGTGTGCAAGATGTTATGCGTGCGTTCACACACGGAACCTCGGTTTATAGTCTCATTCGAAGGACTGTATGGGAAATGGAGTCAGAACCAATGTTAACTCCGAGGGAAAAATCCCCTGTACCGAAACGCCCCGGCGGAGGTTCGAACCCGCAACCCCAGGATCACCAAGATTACGAGTCCGGCGCTCTACCAACTGAGCTATTCCGGCTCCCAACATGCTTTTGGAATATCCTTTTTTTTCCTTGTTTGTTCTGTGTGCTCTGTGCTGTCACGTCTCCTCGCAGCAAGGTTACCTTGGAAGAGAAAGGTCGGGAGCCTTCTGCGCCTGTTGTCCCCAATACCAGTGTAAAACCAAAGCATTCAGCGGGCGGGCCTGGAAACCATTCGTTCATTGTTGATTCTGTTCGGAGGAAACGGCTGGCAGATTTCATCACCAGTCTGGCATCTTCCCTCCCCCGCCAACCCATAGAGTCTACAATGCAATGCAATTCGAAGATGGGTGAGGTGTGTGTGTGTGTGTGTGTGTGTGTGTGTGTGTGTGTGTGTGTGTGTGTGTGTGTGTGTGTGAGCATGTCCGTGTGTGTGTGTGCGTGTGTGTGTGTGTGTGCGCGCGCGCGCGCGCGCACGCGCGCGCGCGTGTGTGTTGTGTTGTGTGTGTGTGTGTGTGGTGCGTGCGTGCGTGCGTGCGTGCGTGCGTGCGTGCGTGCGTGCGTGCGTGCGTGCGTGCGTGCGTGCGTGGTGTGTGTGTGTGTGTGTGTGTGTGTGTGTGTGTGTGTGTGTGTGTGAACAAAACAGAACGGAACAGAACAAACTTTAATGCCACGAAGCCCAAATGGCCGATGAAGCACAATTCCAGATATTTGGGGGGGGGGGGGGGGGGCGAGGGGGAGGAGAGGGAGGGGAAGAGAGAGAGAGAGAGAGAGAGAGAGAGAGGAGAGAGAGAGAGAGAGAGAGAGAGAGAGAGAGAGAGAGAGAGAGAGAGACAGACAGACAGACAGACAGACAGACAGACAGACAGATTCACAGAGAGGCAATGTGGTAGGCAGGCCTTAAAACGAGGTGCAGAGGGCAGTGGAGAGAAAGGCCAGCCCCGACAGCACACAGTTCCGGAAGGCAGTGGAGAGAAAGGCCAGCCCTGACAGCACACAGTTCCTGGGGGCAGTAGAGAGAAAGGCCAGCCCTGACAGCACACATTCCTGGGGACAGTGGAGAGAAAGGCCAGCCCTGACAGCACACAGTTCCTGGGGACAGTAGAGAGAAAGGCCAGCCCTGACAGCACACAGTTCCAGGGGGCAGTAGAGAGAAAGGCCAGCCCTGACAGCACACAGTTCCTGGGGACAGTAGAGAGAAAGGCCAGCCTGACAGCACACAGTTCCAGGGGGCAGTAGAGAGAAAAGGGCCCGGCCTGACAGCACACAGTTCCGGAGGGCAGTGGAGAGAAAGGCCAGCCCTGACAGCACACAGTTCCAGGGGCTGTGGAGAGAAAGGCAGCCCTGACAGCACACAGTTCCTGGGGGCAGTGGAGAGAAAGGCCAGCCTGACAGCACACAGTTCCAGAGGGCAGTAGAGAGAAAGGCAGCCCTGACAGCACACAGTTCCTGGGGGCAGTGGAGAGAAAGGCAGCCTGACAGCACACAGTTCCTGGGGACAGTAGAGAGAAAGGCCAGCCCTGACTGCACACAGTTCCTGGGGACAGTAGAGAGAAAGGCAGCCCTGACAGCACACAGTTCCTGGGGGCAGTGGAGAGAAAGGCCAGCCCTGACAGCACACAGTTCCTGGGGGCAGTAGAGAGAAAGGCCAGCCCTGACTGCACACAGTTCCTGGGGACAGTAGAGAGAAAGGCCAGCCTGACTGCACACATTTCCCTGGGGACAGTAGAGAGAAGGCCAGCCCTGACAGCACACAGTTCCGGAGGGCAGTAGAGAGAAAGGCCAGCCCTGACTGCACACAGTTCCGGAGGGCAGTAGAGAGAAAGGCCAGCCCTGTCAGCACACAGTTCCTGGGGACAGTAGAGAGAAAGGCAGCCCTGACAGCACACAGTTCCGGAGGGCAGTAGAGAGAAAGGCCAGCCTGACTGCACACAGTTCCGGAGGGCAGTAGAGAGAAAGGCCAGCCCTGACAACACACAGTTCCAGGGGGCAGTAGAGAGAAAGGCCAGCCTGACAGCCAAAAGTTCCGGAGGGCAGTGGAGGAGAAAGGCCAGCCCTGACAGCACACAGTTCCGGAGGGCAGTAGAGAGAAAG
>JAFLJL010019094.1:30394-47894 GCA_018398815.1 Conus ventricosus
GTGAAGAGAGAGAGAAGAGAGAGAGAGAGGGGGGGGGGGGGGGGGGAGGGCACGCTTTTGCAATCCACCGTTTCACGTTCAAGCACACGCATGTAATGCCCGTGTGGGGTAAATGTATGTGTGTGTGTGTGTGTGTGGTGTGTGTGTGTGTGTGTGTGTGTGTGTGTGTAGTGTGTGTGTGTATGTGTGTGTGTGAAGAGAGAGAGAGAGAGAAGAGAGAGTGAAGTGAGACAGACCGACAGATACAGAAGACAGTGTGTGTGTGTGTGTGTTGCGTGTGTGTGTGTGTTGTGTGTGTGTGTGTGTGTGTGGTGTGTGTGTGTGTGTGTGTCTGTCCGGTCTGTCTGTCTGTTGTTTGAGTAGTGTGGTGGGTTTTTTGTTTGGGTGGGTGGTGTGTGTGTTTGGTGTTTGTGTATATTATATACTACGTTATATATTTAATATATATATATATGTGTGTGTAAGGTGTGTGGTGCGTTGCGGGGCGCGCGCGCGACCCCCGCGCATCGTTTTAAGCTATGTCTACATCTTTCCTCTCCTCTGTTGTTTTTGGAATGACTTGCTACCAAACCTTTCTAACCTTAGCCTTTTCTTTGAACAAAGGGGATCAGCGACTTGCTCTTGCGCGCGGAACACCCCGCCAGTCCCTGACCCATTCAACACTCTTTCCCTCACCTCCCTCCTGCACCTTCGCTACCCACCCCCCCCCCCCCCCCCCCCCCCCCCCCCCCCCCCCCCCACCCCTCCACCCCCACCCACCCCCCCCCCCCACCCCCCACCCCCCCCGTTTCATCGCCCTACCCCTACACACCGCACTCTCTCCTCTGCTTTCCAGTCCATGAACCTGTAGTCATCACAAGTAGCCTGCTTCTCTCTTCATATCCCCCCACCACTTGATCCTTTCATTGGGAAGACATCAAGCGTGTGTGTGTCGTCCCGCCCCCGTTACGTTAGGGTGCTCCACTTGGGGGTTTCCTCTTCTTCTTCTTCCTTCTTCTTTCTTTCTCCTCCTTTCTTCCCATCATGCATCTACACAGAATTCCCTTTAATCCTGTTTGCAGGGGAGGCCGGGGATGGGGGGGGGGGGGGGGGAGGTGGAGGGGTAGAGGAGGGCGTGAGAGGTAGCGGGTGATTTTTTTTTTTTTTTTGTCCATTTTTGTTGCTACTTCCTGTCTGGGCTTAATAACTGACGGCATCCTTGATGATAGAAACTTCGAGATTGGTCTATACTGTAAATACACTGATGACTTTATGACTGTTCTTTTTTTGTTTTTAAAATACATGACTAAACGATTTGTTTTCAGTGCTTTTTTTTGTTTTTGTTTTTTGGTTTGTTAATGCAATGTATTGTTTCCATGGTTTGCAGCGCAATCTACTCCCAACATGTCGAGCGGAGTACACTTTCCTGCGAGATTGTGAGTAAAGTAATGACGCTGAAAATGTGGACACTCAGAGAGCGTTTCTGTTTATAGCGTGCTGAGGAAGGCGAGGAGGGAAGGTAGTGTGTGTGTGTGTGGGGGGGGGGGGGGGGGGGGGGGGGGAGGGGGAGGGTTAGAGGGAGAGAATAAAGAAAAAGTAGTGCATAAGGAGATTAGATTGTTCTTTTTGATGTCCAGCCGTGGAAAAATAAAAGACCACAGCGTGTTTGCGTGGAAGATGAATTGGATTATGAATGGAAACAATGAATAAGCTGAATCACAGCAGAAAGGAAGGAAGGAAGGAAGGAAGGAAGGAAGGAAAAATAAAGTGTAGTGAATTCGAAATACAACGAAAACGGCTATGCCACCTGAATGGACATCGGGATGTTTTTGCATCCGTCCTACATCTGCTGAGCCACATCTGTAAGGACATCGGGATGGTTTTGCATCCGTCCTACATCTGCTGAGCCACATCTGTAAGGACTCGGGATGGTTTTTGCATCCGTCCTACATCTGCTGAACCACATCTGCTTCGTGAAATTCAGAACTCGGTTTGTTTATAATTTATTACAACCCATGCACACCGGCACGCTCACGCCAACGTACGTACCATGCATACATGCACGTGCTTGTGCACACACACGCGCGCACATTCATACACACACACCACACACACACACACACACACACACACACACACACACACACACACACACACACGAACGCACACTCACACACGCACGGTGGCGCGCTCGCACACACACACACACACACACACACACACATACACACACACACACACACACACACACACACACACACACACCGCGCGCGCGCGCGCGCGCGCGCACGCACGCACGCACGCACACACACACAGAATTTCTCTCCCTCTCTCTCTCCTTGCCTGTCCGTCTCTCTCATCATCTCTCTCTCTCTCTCTCTCTCTCTCTCTCTCTCTTCTCTTCCGCTCTCTCTCTCTCTTTCTTTGTCTGTCTGTCTGTCTGTCTGTCTGTCTCTCTCTCTCTCGCTCTCTCTCTCTCTTTCTTTGTCTCTCTGTCTCTCTCTCTCTCTCTCTCTGTCTCTCTCTCTCTCTCTCTCTCTCTCTCTCTCTCTCTCTCTCTCTCTCTCGCTCATAACACTTATTTACACGGTACACAGAGAGACACGGTGTAATTGCCTTGCCTGTATCAGCTCTAGCTTGGTAACCGTCCTCTCGAACGAAGGAGAAGCTGTCTGGTCTGTCTGTCTGTCTGTCTGTCTGTCTGTCTGTCCTGCTGACCTCTCACTCAACCAAGACAGGAGGATGCCAGCATCGATCGTGTGGTAAAAGACGGGTCCCATGGCGTGTTCCGACCGCCTGGTACCTACCAGGCTGCACACCAAAAATTACTGCGCCAAAGTCTTGCTTAAGGAGTCGGGTATTTATAGACTGGCGCAATTAGACTGGTTTTAGAATTTTTATTGTGTCTGAAAGTTGATCCTCCTCATTTTCCTTCCTATGGCCATCAAGAGGTACAAGCCAGGTGGTTCCAAGCAGACAGATAAAAGCCAAAGGAATGGGACTATTGGGCGCCTTGAGCTGGCGCGAAGATATGATCACAGGGTGAGCGCAAAGGCTTGGAAGGTGTGTTAACTAAGTAGGAAGGTCATGTATTTGAAGATTGTCACTTCACAGGTGGAAAAATCCCCCCAAAACAAGGGAAATAATTGGTGGGGAGTTGTTCTTTTGATCAAGTATCAGTTTAACATTAAATGGTGGCCCAAAATCATGGTAGGCCTCAACGACGCTTACATGGATTATATAGCGTTTTAGTGCAAAGTTCTAATTGTGGCGTGTAGCCACCAGAAGCTAACTAGCTAGCTAGCTGGCTGACCTTCTAGAAAAAAGATGGACGGAGTGCCTGTCGTGCTGGCTACTCAGCTGAGACAGACTGTCAGAATCAATGGTACGAATCCGACAGGTTCCGTGACGTGGCGTTTTATGCTTGTGTCAAGAACACGACTTGTAGATGTCAGCTGTTATCATTTCAGACATCTCTCTTGGCCTCGACTCCCGGCCCTGGTATATATATCCTTCCCTATCTTATTATATCTTGTTTGCCGGCCCTGGTATTTTATATCCTTCCCATCTTATTATATCTTGTTTGCCGGCCCTGGTATATATATATCCTTCCCTATCTATTATATCTTGTTTGCCGGCCTGGTATATATATCCTTCCCTATCTTATTATATCTTGTTTGCCGGCCCTGGTATATATATATCCTTCCCTATCTTATTATATCTTGTTTGCCGGCCCTGGTATTATATATATAATCCCTTACCCCTATCTTATTATATCTTGTTTGCCGGCCCTGGTATATTATATCTTCCCTATCTTATTATATCTTGTTTGCCGGCCTGGTATATATATCCGTCCCTATCTTATTATATCTTGTTTGCCGGCCCTGGTATATATATCCTTCCCTATCTTATTATATCTTGTTTGCCGGCCCTGTATATATATATCCTTCCCTATCTTATTATATCTTGTTGCCGGCCCTGGGTATATTATATCCTTCCCTATCTTATTTATCTTGTTTGCCGGCCCTGTATATATATATCCTTCCCTATCTTATTATATCTTGTTTGCCGGCCCTGGTATATATATATCCTTCCCTATCTTATTTATCTTGTTTGCCGGCCCTGGTATATATATATCCTTCCCTATCTTATTATATCTTGTTGCCGGCCCTGGTATATATTATCCTTCCCTATCTTATATTCTTGTTTGCCGGCCCTGGTATATATATATCCTTCCCTATCTTTATATCTTGTTTGCCGGGCCTGGTATATATATATCCTTCCCTATCTTATTATATCTTGTTTGCCGGCCCTGGTATATATATATCCTTCCCTATCTTATTATATCTTGTTTGCCGGCCTGGTATATATATCTTCCTTCCCTATCTTATTATATCTTGTTTGCCGGCCCTGTATATATATATCCTTCCCTATCTTATTATATCTTGTTTGACGGGGCCCCGGTATATATATATCCTTCCTATCTTTTATATCTTGTTTGCCGCCCTGGTATATATATATCCTTCCCTATCTTATTTTAATCTGTTTGCCGGCCCTGGTATATATATATCCTTCCCTATCTTATTATATCTTGTTTGCGCCCCTGTATATATAATCCTTCCCTATCTATTATATCTTGTTTGCCGGCCCTGGGTATAATATATCCTTCCCTATCTTATTTATCTTGTTTGCCGGCCCTGGTATCCTTCCCTATCTTTTATATCTTGTTTGCCGGCCCTGGTATATATATATCCTTCCCTATCTTATTATATCTTGTTTGCCGGCCCTGGTATATATATATCCTTCCCTATCTTATTTATATCTTGTTTGCCGGCCCCCCGGTATATATATATCCTTCCCTATCTTATTATAATCTTGTTTGCCGGCCCTGGTATATATTTTATCCTTCCCTATCTTATTATATCTTGTTTGCCGGCCCTGGTATATATATATCCTTCCCTATCTTATTATATCTTGTTTGCCGGCCTGGTATATATATATCCTTTCCTATCTATATATCTTGTTTGTTTTTTTTGGTGGAGGTGGGCGGGAGGGTGGGGGTGGGGTATGGGGATGTTGGTGGAGGGGAAGGAGCAGGGGGTGGTGAGGGTTAGGGGTGGGGGGGGGGGGTGGAAGGGTGGGGGGTAGCGGGTTGATGTTATTCCTCCCTAACTTTTCAACTCTACCTCTTTCCCTCCTTCTCCTCTTTTTCCTTGTCTCTTCTGTGTGTGTCTCTCTCTCTCTCTCTCGCTCTCTGTCTCTCTCTCTCTCTCTCTTGGTCTGTCTCTTCTCTCTCCGCTCTCTGTCTCTCTCTCTCTATCTCTCTCTCTCTCTCTCTCTCTCTCTCTCTCTCTTGGTCTGTCTCTGTCTCTCTCGCTCTCTCTCTCTCTCTCTCTCTCTCTCTTGGTCTGTCTCTGTCTCTCTCGCTCTCTGTCTCTCTCTCTCGCTCTCTCTCTCTCTCTCTCTCTCTCTCTCTCTCTCTCGCTCTCTGTCTCTGTCTCTCTCTCTCTCTCTCTCTCTCTCTTGGTCTGTCTCTGTCTCTCTCGCTCTCTGTCCCCTCTCTCTCGCTCTCTCTCTCTCTCTCTCTCTCTCTCTCTCTCTCTCTCTCGCTCTCTGTCTCTGTCTCTCTCTCTCTCTCTTTCCTCTGTCTGTCTGTCTCTCTCCTCTGTCTGTCTTCTCTCTCTCTTCTCTCTCTCTCTCTCTCTCTCTCTCTCTCTCATTGTGTGTCTCTCTCTCCTCTGCCTGTATGTCTGTCTGTCTCTCCCCATCTCTCTCCTCTCTCTCTCTCCATCCCTCTCTCTTCTCTCTCTCTCTCTCTCTCTCTCTCTCTCTCTCTCTCTCTCTCTCTCTCTCTCTCAAAAGCATTGATAATAACGCAAGAAGCCATGAATGTGATTGTGTGCTTTCAGTGTGCTTATGATTAATAAAACTATTCTTGATACCCATCTGTCTGCTGTCTGTCTGTCTGTCTGTCTGTCTGTCTGTCTCTCTCTCTCTCTCTCTCTCTCTCTCTCTTCTCTCTCTCTCTCTGTGAAAAATGAAGTTACGCAGACAAACATAGACAGACAGACAGACGGACGGACAAGTACGTACATAAATTATGGACGAGCTATTATTGGGTTACTTGCCAGTACGTCTTACTCGTTGTGTACGGTCAGGTTTGGGTTTGTTCGAGCTTCCTGACGTTCTCTTTTCTTTTCTTTTTCTTTTTTTTTCTTTTTTTGGGGTTTTTTTGTTTTTTGTTTTGTTTTTTTTTGTTTGCCAGACAAGAAACAGACGGTGAGGTATCATCAACAAAGCCACCGAATGCTCCGTCTGAACTGCTTAGAACTAAAGCAAGCAGCAGGTTTTCATCCAGACGAGGGATCGAGGAATGTCTTAAACATGATTGATCATGCAAATTAAGGTTAACATAGTGTGTGTGTGTGTATGTGTGTGTGTGTGTGTGTGTGTGTGTGTGTGTGTGTGTGTGTGTGTGTGTGGTGTGTGGTTATTATATATATGTGTGTTGTGTGTGTGTGTGTGTGTGTGTGTGGTATATATATATATGTGTGTGTGTGTGTGTGTGTGGTTATATATATGTGTGTGTGTGTGTGTGTGTGTGTGTGTGTGTGTGTGTGTGTGTGATGTGTGTGTGTGGTTATATATATATATATATATGTGTGTGTTGTGTGTGTGTGCGTGTGTGTGTGCGTGTGTGTGTGTGTGTGTGTGTGTGTGTTGTGTGTGTGTGTGTGTGTGTATGTGTGTGTGTGTGTGTGTGTGTGGGGGGTGTGTGGTTGTGTGTGTGTGTGTGTGTGTGTGTGTGTGTGTGTGTGTTGTGTGTGTGTGTGTTGTCTGTTGTTTTTCTGTCTGTCTGTCTGTCTGTCTGTGCGTCTGTGTATGTGTGTGTGTATCTGTGTTTGTGTGTGTGTTTGTGTTGTATGTGTCGATGTGTGTCGGTGTGTATGTTTGTGTATGTATGTGTCGGTGTGTGTCGGTGTGTATGTCTTGTGTCCCTTCGCTAAAGCATTCTTATCTGACGTAGTGTCAAACAGCTGTTGTTTTGAGCACGATTTCCAAGTTGTGTTCGCTGTTCTGTTCCTCTTTTTTCATCCTGCATTTCTTCTTGGACGTTCCATTGGGAATATGGCTATTCACCGTTTATGGAAAATTAGGCCGAAGAAATTTCTGAGATGGTAAGATATGTTTGTTTGTATTTCTTATATCCATTAAATCATTAGTATTTCCTCCTCATATCCAAAAGCAAAGCAAATATAAGAAATCTTTGAGTTATATGTTAAGGAAATGATATCGTGAATTGGTTGACAAAATAACATATCCAATGGATAACGAACAAGTAGGATAACTCTTTCTCCTATTATGAAATAAATTACACGCCCGTCACTCCGAACGAATGCTGCTGCTTACCACACTAAATCATGGGAGAAAGGGTTTCCCTATTTGGTCGTTATTTATTTTTTACCATTCCGTACCTAATTTAAGAATTTCTTTCAAATATATCCCAGCAGTCAAACACTGAGTATTGTCTGTGTGGAATGCCCCGCAAACGTACGGTTATGGGAAGGAGACAAAGGCGTGGTTGATAAATGGCGGTCATGGGATATGTTTAAGTAAAAGGGGAAAATTCTCTCTCCCACTTCTCTCTCATCTTCTCTCTAGTACTTCGTCTCTCTCTCTCTACTCTCTCACGTCTCTCTCTCTCTCTCTCTATCTTCTCTTACTTCTCTGGTCTGCTCTCCTCTCTCTCTCTCTCTCTCAGATTTGCTCAGTTTGTTGTTGTTTGGCCTATTGTGATAAATTCATCCGACACACACCGACGTCTCATCTCTCTCTCCTCCTCACTCCTCTCTCTCTCTCTTCTCTCTTCTGCCCCTCTCAATCCCTCTCTCTCTCTCTCTCGCTTGGCTTTGCCCATTCATTTAGATTTTCTGGCTGTATACTGAAGTGTAGAGACGTTCGCATAATTATATAGGTTGTATATTATTAGTTCTGTTCTAATTACTTACATAACGTGTACACCATGGTTCGAGGTTTATTTTTGTGAAATTTTTACAAGAAAAGGGTCTTCTTTGAAGGATGAAAATAAAAATGATAAGGGGGGGGAAGGTTGAGTGTTGGGATTCGATGTGTCTTCGCATGAAATCGTTTACTATGCACGTCTCATTGTTTGTTTTGTTCCGTTAAAGTTCGGTGGGAAAAAAGATGAATCGGAAGGAAAAGCAACATGGAGTACGGCAATGACTGGCGCAGCTACATAGAATATGGAGTGTGTTTATTCTTAAATTCATTGTGGAGCATTCTAATGCTTAGTAAACTCTTGTGTGTCGGATGGTGTGAAAGTCTACATGAGTGTCATCTCGGTATACTTCACTTGTGAGTGCTGTGTGTGTGTTGTGTGGTGTGTGATGTGGTGGTGTGTGTGGGTTTCCTTCTTATTGCTTCATATCACATTAAAAGCTCACGTGCTTCTTTTCTTTTGGCACGCTGGAATCTGATCACAGTGAATAGAAGCCTAATTATGATTGTTGTTGTTCATAAGGCGCTTGTTATTAGCGGAGGATTCTAATAAGACAAATGAAGGCGATAAAAAACCATCATTAACTTCATCATACTTTGCGGGAGTGCGTACCCCCCGTCCTTTTTGACCACTAATCAAATGTCATTATAATAATAAAGCCTACTTATCCACACACTCCACGCCTTTAGCATTACCATCGCCACTCTTCATTCACGAACACCTACACACACACACACACACACCACACACACACACACCACCACACTCACACACACACCACACAAATGATGTTACTCACACACACACACCACGCACGCCATGCACGGCACACACACATACATACACACACAAGCACATATTCACACACACACACAACACACACACACACACACACACACAACACACACACACAACACACACACACACACACTCACCAATTATTTCTCATCTTCCTCATCCGTGCGGCTTGGAGCCCATCAGCCATCATGAGCGATGACGAGTGATGAGGCGAAGGCGAATGAGGCCGACCGAAGCATGGCTCACATAGAATGGATCGCAGGGAGAGGTTTAACCCTGTTACCATTGGTGGATTTGAGCCTGTTACCACAGGGCGTTTTCCATGACCGTGTAGTGTGTGTGTGTGTGTGAGTAGGAGGGGGGGCGGGCGGGGGGGGGGGCACGCATCCGTATGGTCTGTCTGTGTAGTGCTTACATGTGTGTGTGTTTTGTGTGGTGGGTGTTGTGTGTGGTTGTGTGTGTGTGTGTGTGTGTGGTGTTACAAGTCAGAATCGTGTATGTGTCATTTATCTTTGTGTGAGTGTCTCTGTGTGGTGTGGTGGGTGCGCGCGCCGCGTGCGCTGCAGTCATCAAAAAATGAATAATTAATGTGATGCACGTGTGTGTGTGTGGTTGTGTGTGTGTGTGTGTGTGTTGTGTGTGTAGTGTGTGTGTTTCCTCTCTTGCTCTCTCTCGTATCTCTCTCTCTCTCTCCTCTCTCTCTCTCTCTCCTTCTCTCTCTCTCTCTCTCTCTCTCTCTCTCTCACTTCTTCTCTCCATCTCGTCTGTCTTCTGTCTGTCTCTCGCTCTCTTCGTCGTCTGTCTGTCTCTCTCTCTCTCTCTATCTCTCTTCCTCTCATCCTGCAACTCTCTCTCCTCTCTCTCTCATCTCTCTCTTCTCTCTCTTCTCTCCACACAACGCGTGCACACCACACACGCACACACATTAGACGGCCGCGTAGCGCGGCGTGTGCACACAACACACACACAACACACACACTCACACACACCACACACACACAACACGCACGCACGCAACGCCACACGCACACCCACCCACACACACACGCACACGCACACACACAACACACACACACACTCACACGCCGGACCACCGCTCTTACTCGAGAAACGCATTGGTCGTTCTGGAATCTACCTAAACTGTAACTGTCTCCCTACCTGGCACTGATTCAATGGAAAGAAAAAGAAAAAAACCTAAAGGGGACGAGAAAGTTTATCGGCATTCATATCTCCCGTAATGCTGCTGTAGGAGGCTGTCAAGCGTGACTTTTCCCGGTTGGTTAGCAGGGCACAAGACGAAACGTTGCCTACTTACAACTACAATAAGCACTACGACTGCTGAGGGAGGACTTGGCCCTGGTCAGTTGGCGGGTCAGGTGACATCTGGAGACCTAGGAGTAAGATCCGCTTTGAAAGGTGGGGGTGGGAGGTTGGGAAAGGACGGGAAGAGAAAGGGGTGGGGGGTTTGAGTGTGTGTGTGTGTGTGTGTGTGTGTGTGTGGTGTGACGTGTGTGTGTGTGTGTGTGTGTGTGATGGTGATCTCATTGTATGTGTGTGTGGTGATGGTGTGTGGTGTGTGTGTGTGTGTGTGTGTGTGTGTTGTTTGTTAAGTGCTTCAGGTCCATGCCTGAGGGGAAATAATACGCGCGATCTACCACTACGCGCGCGTTGTCGTACAATTCCATACAGAGCTATAACCGCTAAATAGTATGACTTCAACCTCACGGGTGATGTCAGTGGGAGGAAGGCCTAGCGCACAGCCCAACCACTCACAGCTTGCTTACGAATCTTCATTCATATATCATGCATTCGTCACTTCAAACCACTAGTACAGTCTATAACTTTACTACACAATCCTGTTCATAGAAAGAAACATCATGCATATGGAATCAAACAAAATAAAAACATTCTCTACCCCTTTCCTGAACTTCAAAAAATCATCTGTATCTAAAACATCATTAACTAACCCTGTATAAAATAGATTTCTACTTTACCTGGCCAGGTGATCTTAACTATTCACACAACTCACTGACTGTCTTGTCTTTTCTTTTTTTTCTTGTCTTTCACTGTCACTTTCACAAGCACGACACAACTGCTGGCACTGGTCTTGGTCTGCGGCGCTGGTCAGGTTAGACTGTTTGGCACTGGCGTTGGTCTGTCGAGAAAGTGCGCTGCCAAGTATGAGTCGAACTCATATGAAGTCGAACCCCATGAAGATATAACAGTGACTATCAACATCGATCTGTTACTCCTTTCTTTTCTTCTGCATTATCGCATTGCACTGCTCTCGCTCTTCTCTCTCCTCTTCTAGTCTGCACTTAGCAAAATGACATGGTTGGCTTTTCTTTTCTTTGTCTTTTCTTTCTTTTCCTCTTCAGTAGCTACAACTCTCTCCCCCCGTTGCCACATCTCTCTTTAGTCCTGCCTCTGCAGACTATCTCATGCTAAACTCTCAACTTGGTTCTCTCTTCTCCTCCCCTCATCTCTCTGCTCTCTTCCTCCTCCTCAGAGATTACACTCAGACCTCTCCTCCTTGTCCCCCTCTGGTCGTTTTCTCCTCTCGTTCTCCTCGGGGGTGGTCTAAAACTGCGAGCTCTCGCGAAAAAGCATTCTTTCTTATCCAGTATGGTGCTGTTTTCGCGATCTTCAAAAAGGGCGAGGTCCCCTTGGTACAAGATTTTTACGCCCCTGTGATCCCGAAGTTATCGTCCCTTATTCCATTGGAAGTTTCAAATCAGCCAGCATGCTACACGCCTAATACTGCTCGTGATAGGGTGGTCAATTGGTCATTTAATTATTAGCTTGATTTCACACGCCCCTTTTCCTACATAACTGGGCGCCGTGTGTGGCTTAAACTCGTTGGGCACTTGTAGGGCACCGTCTAAATTGCCTAGGATGATCCTGGGTAGGCGCCACGTCGTCCTGACCAAACCACCGAGACCTGTCGGATATCCAGCCACTCAGACTGTCTTGCTGTCTCCTCCGCTGTTCTATATTGGCTTGGATGCGACCCTGGAGGCCGTCCTTCGGTGGCGCCAAGATGACTGCGTTTGGAGTTGATGGTCCGTTGAAGGGCCGGCGACGGACCACACTGAATGGGTGTGGTGGATGAATTTTAGACCGTGACAATTTCCCCCATTGCAAAAGACGATGCACACGCATTGTCTCAAAACAAAACGGTACAAAAAAGACATCACCGAAGGTGCTGCAAACCACAGCTACACAGATAGGCAAAAGTTTGAAAAATACCGTTACCACAAACCAAAACGGTTTATACATATAAAATATATCTATCAGTGGATACTCACTTACTCCAAATGAGTTATCATTGACGTGGCGCTCTTGGGCGTTATGTCAACTCATATTAGAACGACCTCTGTGCGCACAATTATGCAATCCCCCCACCTGCGGATTTGCCATCTCTCCTCTTCACAATTCTGTATGGAAAAAGCACAATTTCATATTGATCACGGATCCATGACACTTCACTGAGGGAATCTCATCCTCACTTATTTGCAAATAACTCAAGCAACTACACAAGCACGTATGCTCAATTCATAAACTACAAGTTTACATGAACAAATCCACGTAAACAAAAAATATGAACATACCAACTGGATGACCCATACCAATAACATAACTGTAAATCAAACATAATTTAACACAAACAGCACCCCGGATATGACTGACTTCCTCTGATTGCAGCTTGCGTAGAGCACGCGACTTAAATAGTCACTCAAATTCTGTCAAGAACCTGGAATGATAATCTGCACTCGATAACCCTGTAGGGCTGCCTATGCAATTGGCCCAACCGCAGGGAAGCAACTTCTGCTGTTTTATTCAACGTGTCGCCTGGCCTGACAAGGGAATTTTAGTGGTTGAAGATTCAGTCTCTATCACGGAACTCTCCCATAAGAAGTAGTTGTGGAACTTCTGCACCGTACCCACACAACGCTAAACACTTCCTTCTCCACCGTTGCGTACCCTTCTGTCTTGCACACTGAGGTTGTCAACTTCCTGCTCGCATACCTCACAGGATAACTCGGACCTCTTTCATGCTGCCTGCAACAAATACCGCACTATCCCACCGCCTGAATGCATCTGTCCGCAACAAAAAATGGTTTGGACATGATCTGGGTACTCACTCAGGAAGGGACGGGAACCTAGTCCTTTCCCATGCACTGTCTGCAGTGCGTTAGCTCTGCAGCGTCTGACCACTCGAGCACTCCGGTTTCCGCGTCCTTGAACCAAAAGTCACTAAGGCTCGTGATTGTGCGAACTTTGGAACAAACTCCCTATAAACCCAATAGAAACATAGCAACGTCCTGGACTTCTGTTTTTGGAGTCATTATGGTGCTCGTCCCTGAATTCAATCATCTTTCTGCACCTTTTCCCTTTCTGGCGCTTTTGTCGCCGTCCGACAACAAAACCTAGGACCTCCCTATGTCTAGCCCTTCATACATTGTGCAACGATCCCTGTATGACTCTTTAGTCTGGAGTACTTCTCAGGCAAACAAAATCTCCCCTTCTTCTGCGGGGTCTCTTTCACACTCATCAATGAGTGGTGCTGCAGCCGATGTGCTTGAGTCCTCAGGCGCTGAAGATATTTGCGGAGGAAATCTTTGCCATGGAAAAGTTTTGGTTTCCCAAGTCACATCAATTTTCGTAATTCCCGACCGGACCCTTTCATGATGGTGAATGGTCCTTATAAATCCAATGCGATTCACACTTGGTTTGTGACCCGTGGAAGCAGTACCATGGACTTGATCTCCCACCTCAGAGGGTTTGCTTCCGCACCTACCCTGTCAATATGCTTCTTCTGAACGACCCGAGCCTCCTGCAAAACTTTCCTTGCAACCTACGTGTCTCATACCTGTGCCACCTTTGGAACAGGGCGAGGATTGGGCCAAATCAGATCAACAGACACTCTCTTGAATGTGTGTCAATTAAAGGGGGATGTTTAAGAGGGCGCCTTCCTCTTCACTACCCTCTCTGTGGGCTGACCTTGACACACGACAACTTGACATGCAAAACCTTGATGCTGCATTGCTCCTGGCCAATGAAAAACATCAAAGATTCGGTCAGCTGTTTTTGCTGGTGCCGAGATGACAGCCGCCATGAGCACTCGTGACCCCTGAACAATGAAAGTGTCACGATAACCTGCGGGTACCTCTTAATGACAGTGGTCACCTTACCTGGTCTATCCCCTTGGTGAACACTCGTAGCAACAGCCCCGCCTTTCACAAGAAAAAATTCTGTCTCACCTCCCTAACCTCTCTCTGTTTCTCTTCCACCTCTTGCACACTTCCCCAAGACTTCCCGAGCGAAGGGCCATGTTCCTGCGCTGCCCTAAACCATCAGGCGACACGAGATGGGAAATGATGGTTAATAATGTGAGGGGTCATCTAGCCTGACTTCGTGCCCGGACGACTAAACTTTATATCACCGTTTCCTCCTCTCTTGCTGCCGTGTTTGAACTGCGGCCCCTGTAAGCAGTCAACAACCTCAGGACACCCCTGGATCCCTTGCCCTGGAATATTTCCAATGAATCAAATCATGAAGGGGTTTCTCCATCACCCAACTGCAGACAACGCAGCCTGAGAGTAAGGGGTACGTACTTCTATCTTAGCAACTTGTAAACATCCCTCACACGTGCCATCGGTTAGATACAGGTTCAGGGATTTTGCCCTGTCAAATCCCTTTCTCGAACCAGCGTTGTTCGTACAACCGCGCCACGCATGAACAGACCAGTGTCTGTAAAACTTTCCACCCTCTGGCTGCGACCAACCACCCTTTTCTTGCCCCACGTAACGACGCACTTCAGCTAGTGCCGCCATCCCTGACACTGACTGTGTCCTGTGCTCGCCTAGGCCCGCTCGCCACCCTCTTCAATCAGATCCCTGTATGGTTCCAACTGCAGTCCGTTTTCCCGTGACGACCCTTATCCACCTCTTGGCAGGAGGCTGAGCTGCCCGTCTGGACCTCATGCGACAATCCCTCGCCACATGTCCCTTCTTCCCCCCCCCCCCCCCCCTTGTGACAAAGGAAACACCATTGTCCCTTTGTCCTCCTTTTCTGCCCCACCACTGGGTTTGCCGAACCTTTGTAGAAAACTCCCCAGTCTCCGTGCACTCTTCTCACCTGTGCCTGCACTTTTTCTCCTGCAACTGCGTGCCCAAACGATGCCTCTCTATCCACCATCTGCGAACTACAACACTTCTCTGCTGTCTCCTGGCTGTCTCTCTTTTCAAATGTATTGGTTAACTCAGGCCGCAACCTGACAAAAGTCTGTTCTTTCATAACTATACTCTTTCAATTCAGCGAACTCCTTCTTTCGTACCGCTCAGCGCCTACTTTGTTGTTCAAAATAGGGGTGTTCTTTTCTTCCGGCCATATATAAACTACTTTTTATTTAACAAGATGTTATTAATACGGACAGCCAAACTGTGGTTTCCGACAACGAGTGACGAAATAGCACAATCCTATGGATGAGAATATTAGCTTGGGACAACGTAAATTAGTTTTTATAAGACGCCAGCGCCTGACCCAACTATAGAGCGAATTATTAGGGCAATCTGTGCGAAGAGTACCTTGGGGCCTAGAATGGCCAAGGCCTAGTAATACTATCTTGGAAGCAATGCCAAACCTAGTATTTAAATATCTTGAACATACATAAGACACCCCTTGTCTTTAGGAGTACAATACTGAATCCCACACACAGCTTCCTTCTCTGAGAAGTTGAACAAATTATAATAAATGGGCCAGAATAACCTGGCAGGGCTCGCCAATAAAATTGCAGACTCTCGGGTGCTGTCAGTTGGAGGAAGGACTAGCGCGACAGCCAAACACACTCACCAGGGCTTTGCTTCAATCTCTTTCATATATCATGCATTCCTCACACATCAAACCTACTATAAAGTCTATAACTTTACTACACATGTTCATAGAAAGAAACATAATGCATATGGAATCAAACAAAATAAAACATTCTCTCTTCTCCTGAAGTTTTTTTTTCTTCACAAATCATTTTATCTAAAACATCATTATCTAACCCGGGTATAAATAGATGTCGACTTTACCTGGCCAGGGTGATCTATAACGTATGCAACGAATCACTGCCGTTTCTTTTCTTTTTTTCTTTCTTTCACTGTCAATTTCACAAGCACGTACACAACTGGCTGGCAACGGGTCTGGTCTGCTGCGCCTGGCAGGTTAGTACTGTTGCCTGGCTTGGCTGTCGATGAAGTGGGCGCTGCCAAGTATGAGGTTCGAACCCCAGTGAAATTAGAACAGTGACTATCACAGCGATCTGTTCCTCCTTCTTTCTTCCTGCAATAACGCATTGCACTCCTACTCTCCTCTCTCTTTCGAGTCTGCTCTTATCCAATGGACATGGTTTGCTTTTCTTTTCTTTTTTCGGTTCTTTCTTTTACCTCGTCATTAGCTAGCAACATACTCTCTTTCCACATCTCCGTCTTTAGTCCTCCTCTGCAGACTGATCTCATGCTAATCTCTACACTTGGAGATTCTCATTCTCTCCTCCCCTCATCCTCTCTAGCTCTTCTCGCCTCAGAGATTTACACTCAACTCTCCCTTCCTGGCTCTCTGTTCGTTCTCCGCTCGTCTCCTCGTTATCTCTCTCACTCTCACATCCTTCTTATCCGTTCCGATCTGTCAAAAGGGCGAGTCACCATTGGTCATATTTTTACCGCCCTGTACCCGAATTATCTCCGCTAATTACATTGTAAGTTCAAATCATGCCAGTCATGGCCTACACGGACCTTACGCTCTGTGGTGTCAATTGTCATTTAATTGATTAGCTTGAGTCACCCACCTTTCCATACTTAACTGGCGCGAGTGTGGCTTAAACTCGTTGGCACGGGGTGTCACTCTAAATTGCTAAGGAGTCTGGTAAGGCGCCAAGACGTCTGAACCAAACGACCGAGACTCTGTCGTCCAGCCACTCTACTTACTGCTGTCTCCCCGCTTGTTGCCTAAATTGGCTGGATGCGACGCATGGAGCCGTCTTTCGTGGCGCCAATATAGTCTGCGGTTGGACTATGTCCAGTTGAAGTGGTGGCCGGCGACGGCACCACACTTTGGTTGGGTTGAATTTTGACCGTTGGCAATGCTCTCTCTCTCCTCTCAATCTCTCTCTCATCAGTCCCGCTCTCTTCTCGCCTCTCTCTCTCTCTCATCTCTCTCGTCTCTCTGTGTTGTGGTGTGTGTGTGTGTGTGTGTGAGGTGTGGGTGTAGACGGAGTGTGTGGTGTTGTGAGTTGTCGTTGTTGTTGGTTTGTTGTCGTTGTTGGTTGAGTCGTTGTTGTTAGTTGTGTGATGGTTTATTCGAGCAGCGCGTAAAAGACACGGTACGTGTGTGGTGTGGTGTGTGAGTGCGTGCGTGCGCGCGTGTGTGTGTGTGTGTGTGTGTTAGTGTGGTGTGAGTGTGTGTGTGTGTGTGTGTTGTGTGTACGTGCGTGCGTGCGTGCGTGCGTGCGTGCGTGCGGGCGCGGGCGTGTATGGGCGTATGCGCACTAAAGAGGGGATCTCAGAAAACGGGAACTTCTTTTATCTTTTTTAATGCGATTGTCAACCCGAACCCCTGAACCAACTAGACCCTGCGACCTGACACCATGACCCTGACAATAGGTGTAGCACAAACCTCAGCTATCATCTACATTTACTTTCCGCAAGAGAAGAATCT
>JAFLJL010019094.1:57894-60394 GCA_018398815.1 Conus ventricosus
GTGTGCGTGCGTGCGGTGGGTCCAGGTGTGTGTGTGTGTGTGTGTGTGTGTGTATAATAGATCTTAAAAGCCGTTCCACTCAATGTATCATTAGCCGAACTCTAACCCCAGGCTCAATATACACTTCTGCTCTGTCATGAAGCATGCAATCTGCCAGATGCAAACCACAGGGGATGGGGGGAGGGTGCGGGGGGGGGGGGGGGGGGGGAAGGGGGTGATCCGCGGCTGACTCCACCTTGGCGATTAGCCTACAGGCCCTACTGCACCACAAGTGCAGAATGGGAGCAAAGTATCCTCAGATTTGACAGATAGTGGGTGGGGGGGGGGTGGGTGGGGGGACTGGTCACAGTGGCAGTCACTGTGTGGATGATGATGACCTGTCTTGAGACGGTTGCAAGACACTAGTGCACGTGTCATTTTCGATGTCAGCTTCACAGTGACCGCGGTGATGAACAGGCCGCTGTTGTGTAGGCCTGTTGGTGAGGGGGAAAGAAGGAGGAGTAAAAAAAAATAAATAAAAAAATAAAAAAACAGGAAAAAGTGGAAAGAACGAAGAAAGGCAGAAAAAAAGGGAAGGAAGGAGGAAAGGGAGGAAGGAAGGAAGAAAGAAAGAAACAAACAAAAGAGAGAGAGAGAGAGAGAGAGAGAGAGAGAAGAAAAAATAGAGAAACAAACAAGCAAACAAAGAAGGAAACAATGAAAGAAAGAAGAGAGAGAGAACGAAAGAGAGAGAAAAAAGAGAGAAAGAAAGAGAGAAGGAAAGAGAGAAAGACAGAAAGACAGAAAGGAAGAGAGAGAGAACGAAAGAAAGAGAAAAAAGAGAGAAAGAAAGATAGAAGGAAAGAGAGAAAGACAGAAATACAGAAAGAAAGAAAGAAGGAAAAAGAAAGAGAGAGGAAGAAAGGTGGCAGAGTGGTTAAGACGTTCGCCTGCCAATCCAACGTGTGAGAAGTGCGTGGATTCGAGCCCTGCCTTTCTCGTCCTTTCTTTCCCAGTTTGAATGACTAATCGAACTGAACGTCAAGTCCATCGGATGGGGACTATAAGCGAGTCGGACCCGTGTGCCTTTCCTGGCCCCCTGCACACGTTAAAGAACCCACGGCAGTTGAAAATTGAAAAGAGCGGGGGGGTCCCCGCTGCCCTGGCAAAATTGATGTAGATTGAAGATAGCTGCCTGGTATTTCTTTCCCAAGCCACAAAAATTGTCATTTACTGTTATCGTGTGCCATCGTGTACCGGTGGAAAGGGAGGACACGTTAAACATCGCATGCATCCTATGTGAGAAAACTGGAGAATGGATGAGATAAATGAAAAATGAGTGACTGATATTTTAATGGTACGGAAACGAAATGAATGAGCGCCAGTAGGCTGCTCTTCGGCTGGCCTCTACCTGGGGAGGCACCCGTTGAGTGAGTGAGGTAGTGGGGTTTATTGTAAAGCGCTTAGAGCTTGGGCTGTGACCGAGGATAGGCGCTATATAAATACCCAATATAAGAAAAGAAAGAAAGAAAGAAAGAAAGAAAGAAAGAGAGAAAGAAAGAGAGAAAGAAAGAAACAGATAGAAAGAAAGACAGGGAGCTGCCAGTGACAAAGTCTGGTAGGAATTATATTGCTGTGCAATGTTTCGGCCTGGCCTGTACCCAAATCCAGACGAGGAACAAAGCTTTTGTTTGTGACATTTTATATAGAATGGACACTAAGAGAGTCAAGGGTGATATTCAGTGATATTCAGTTTCCTTTTCATGTACACACACCCCACACACACACACACACACACACACGCACGCACGCACGCACGCACGCACGCACAGAGAGAGAGAGAGAGAGAGAGAGAGAGAGAGAGAGAGAGAGAGAGGAGAGAGAGAGAGAGAGAGAGAATGTAATCGTGTTACTATCATGGTGGTTAGGAACATAGATGGAGTTTGTGCCGGTTATGCAGGTCAGGGTGGACAATAAAAACAGAAAAAGATGTCGATCTTATCAGATGATGTTGCTATCCGACCAGTGAAAGACTACTGGCATTGGCCAGAGAAAGAAATGCTCACGCACGCACGCACGCACGCCCCGCACGCACGCACGCACGCACCACACACACACACACACACACACACACACAGCGAAATGGGGAGGAGAATGAGCGAGTTGAGGCGGAGAAAGAGAGAGAGAAAAAAGGTGATGTTCGGCTAAAAAGACGAGGATTAATAAAAGAAGAGGTGTTTGTGGGGGGGGGGGGGGGGGGGGGGGGGGGGTGGGGGGCTTGGATATCTTTCCATCTTCATCATTTGAATGTTCATAAGACGGATTTTGAGTTTAGGAGTGTGTGAAAATCAGGACAGGAAAGACATAGCCGTATGTACAGGTATAGGATGATTGTGATGAGGACATTCTGGATACAACATACTGCATACATACATACTAATGCATGTATACATACATATATACACTCATAATGCATATACATACATACATGCACGAACGTACATACATAGTACATACATAC
>JAFLJL010019094.1:70394-75394 GCA_018398815.1 Conus ventricosus
TGGCCTTTCTCTCTACTGCCCTCTGGAACTGTGTGCTGTCAGGGCTTTGGGCCTTTCTCCTCCACTGCCCTCTGGAACTGTGTGCTGTCAGGGCTGGCCTTTCTCTCTACTGCCCTCTGGAACTGTGTGCTGTCAGGGCTGGCCTTTCTCTCTACTGCCCTCTGGAACTGTGTGCTGTCAGGGCTGGCCTTTCTCTCTACTGCCCCCTGCAACTGTGTGCTGTCAGGGCTGGCCTTTCTCTCCCCCTGCCCCCTGGAACTGTGTGCTGTCAGGGCTGCCTTTCTCTCTACTGCCCTCTGGAACTGTGTGCTGTCAGGGCTGTTCTCTCTACTGCCCTCTGGAACTGTGTGCTGTCAGGGCTGGCCTTTCTCTCTACTGCCCTCTGGAACTGTGTGCTGTCAGGCTGTTCTCTCTACTGCCCTCTGGAACTGTGTGCTGTCAGGGCTGGCCTTTCTCTCTACTGCCCTCCGAACTGTGTGCTGTCAGGGCTGGCCTTTCTCTCTACTGCCCTCTGGAACTGTGTGCAGTCAGGGCTGGCCTTTCTCTCTACTGCCCTCCGGAACTGTGTGCTGTCAGGGCTGGCCTTTCTCTCTACTGCCCTCTGGAACTGTGTGCTGTCAGGGCTGGCCTTTCTCTCCACTGCCCTCTGGAACTGTGTGCTGTCAGGGCTGGCCTTTCTCTCTACTGCCCTCTGGAACTGTGTGCTGTCAGGGCTGGCCTTTTTCTCTACTGCCCTCTGGAACTGTGTGCTGTCAGGGCTGGCCTTTCTCTCTACTCGCCCCCTGGAACTGTGTGCTGTCAGGGCTGGCCTTTCTCTCCACTGCCCCCTGGAACTGTGTGCTGTCAGGGCTGGCCTTTCTCTCTACTGCCCTCTGGAACTGTGTGCTGTCAGGGCTGTTCTCTCTACTGCCCTCTGGAACTGTGTGCTGTCAGGGCTGGCCTTTCTCTCTACTGCCCTCCGGAACTGTGTGCTGTCAGGGCTGTTTCTCTCTACTGCCCTCTGGAACTGTGTGCTGTCAGGGCTGGCCTTTCTCTCTACTGGCCCTCCGAAACTGTGTGCTGTCAGGGCTGGCCTTCCATCCCACTGCCCTCTGAACTGTGTGCAGTCAGGGCTGGCCTTTCTCTCTAAATGCCCTCCGGAACTGTGTGCTGTCAGGGCTGGCCTTTCTCTCTACTGCCCTCTGGAACTGTGTGCTGTCAGGGCTGGCCTTTCTCTCTACTGCCCTCTGGAACTGTGTGCAGTCAGGGCTGGCCTTTCCTCTCTACTGCCCTCCGGAACTGTGTGCTGTCAGGGCTGGCCTTTCTCTCTACTGCCCTCTGGAACTGTGTGCTGTCTGGGCTGGCCTTTCTCTCCACTGCCCTCTGGAACGTGGTGCTGTCAGGGGTGTTCTCTCTACTGCCCCTCTGGAACTGTTTGCTGTCAGGGCTGGCCTTTCTCTCTACTGCCCTCCGGAACTGTGTGCTGTCAGGGCTGGCCTTTCTCTCTACTGCCCTCTGGAACTGTGTGCTGTCAGGGCTGGCCTTTTCCCCTCTACTGCCCCCTGGAACTGTGTGCTGTCAGGCTGGCCTTTCTCTCTCTGCCCCCTGGAACTGGTGCTGTCAGGGCTGGCCTTTCTCTCCACTGCCCTCTGGAACTGTGTGCTGTCAGGGCTGGCCTTTCTCTCTACATGCCCTCTGGAACTGTGTGCTGTCAGGGCTGGCCCCTTTCTCTCTACTGCCCTCCGGGAAATGTGTGCTGTCAGGGCTGGCCTTTCTCTTCTACTGCCCTCTGGAACTGTGTGCTGTCAGGGCTGTTCTCTCTACTGCCCTCTGGAACTGTGTGCTGTCAGGGCTGGCCTTTCTCTCTACTGCCCTCTGGAACGGTGTGCTGTCAGGGCTGGCCTTTCTCTCCACTGCCCTCTGGAACTGTGTGCTGTCAGGGCTGGCCTTTCTCTCTACTGCCCTCTGGAACTGTGTGCTGTCAGGGCTGGCCTTTCTCTCCACTGCCCCCTGGAACTGTGTGCTGTCAGGGCTGGCCTTTCTCTTCTACTGCCCTCTGAACTTGTGGGCTGTCAGGGCTTGGCCTTTCTCTCTAACTGCCCTCTGAACTGTGTGCTGTCAGGGGCTGTTCTCTCCACTGCCCTCTGGAACTGTGTGCTGTCAGGGCTGGCCTTTCTCTATACTGCCCTCTGGAACTGTGTGCTGTCAGGGCTGGCCTTTCTCTCCACTGCCCCTGGAACTGTGTGCTGTCCAGGGCTGGCCTTTCTCTCTACTGCCCTCTGGAACTGTGGGCTGTCAGGGCTGGCCTTTCTCTCTACTGCCCTCTGGAACTGTGTGCTGTCAGGGCTGGTTCTCTCCACTGCCCTCTGGAACTGTGTGCTGTCAGGGCTGGCCTTTCTCTTCACTGCCCTCTGGAACTGTGTGCTGTCAGGGCTGGCCTTTCTCTCTACTGCCCTCCGAAACTGTGTGCTGTCAGGGCTGGCCTTTCTCTCCACTGCCCCCTGGAAACTGTGTGCTGTCAGGGCTGGCCCTTTCTCTCTACTGCCCTCTGGAACTGTGGGCTGTCAGGGCTGGCCTTTCTCTCTACTGCCCTCTGGAACTGTGTGCTGTCAGGGCTGTTCTCTCCACTGCCCTCTGGAACTGTGTGCTGTCAGGGCTGGCCTTTCTCTTCACTGCCCTCTGAACTGTGTGCTGTCAGGGCTGCCTTTCTCTCTACTTGCCCCCTGGAACTGTGTGCTGTCAGGGCTGGCCTTTCTCTCCACTGCCCTCTGCACCTCGTTTTAAATGCCTGCCTACCACATTGCCTCTTTGTGAATCTGTCTGTCTGTCTGTCTGTCTGTCTGTCTCTCTCTCTCTCTCTCTCCTCTCTCCTCTCTCTCATCTCCTCTCTCCCTTCTCTCCCACTGCCTCCCCTCGCCCCCCCCCTCGCCACCAATTCTGGAATTGTGCTTCTGGGCCTTTGGCTCGTGGCATAAAGTCTGTTCTCTTCCGTTCGTTTTGTTCACACACTCACTCACCACACACACCCCCCACACCACACACTCACACGCTCGCGCGCGCCACCCCCGCCCCCCCCCCCCGCAATAACGAATTGCCGCTCACGCGCCAGCACGGCACAAACTACCACACACACACACACACACACACACACAACCACACACACACACACACACACCACACACACACCCCGCTGCGCGCGCGCGCAGCGCAGCGCAGCACAGCACCACGCACCACTACGCCCACACGACATCGCAACCACGCACGCACACAACACACACACACACACACACACACACACACACACACACACACACACACACACACACCACACCAACTCGAACATTACATTGTACGGTGGGGCGGCGGAGGGCACACACAGACGTGATGACAACTGCCCGCCGTTCATCCGAACATCACAATAACAACCACACCCCCCCCCACCCCCCCCCCCCACCCACCCCCACCATCTCGAATGCTTTGTTTTGATGGTTGGGGAAACAGAGCAAGAGGCCCGATTCTCCTAAGGAACTTCTGCAGGGGACGTGTCCCGCAACAGAATCAAACAAGAGAAAAAGGAATGGTATTCCAAAGGCCTCCCCCCCCGCCGATAGCCACCTGGGAGCGCCCGACTCGAATGCTTTTGGTTGTTAACCTGGGGGTTTTGGGGAAATTTTCTCGCAGAAGGCTCACCTTTCTCCTACCCAAGTCCTTGCGAGGAGACTTAAACCAGCCGGGAAGCACGCATAACATCTTGCACACACGTAAAATCCATCACCAACTTTCGGAAGAGTAGGCTGGTTTGGCCGTTGGTATGGATGACACGTTACACATTGCATGCACCCTGCGTGAGAAATGGAAAGAATGAAGGAAGTAAGGAAAATGAGTGATCGATATTGAACGATACTGACTGGACGACACGGGAAACGACTGAATGAAGCGCCAGCTGGCAGCTCTTCAGTCGGCACTACCCAGGTAGGCAGCCCGTTGTGTAAACGAGTGTTGATTGTAAAGCGCTTAGAGCTTGGCCTCTAGCCGAGAATAGGCGCTATATAAGTATTCATTATTATCATTATTATTATTAAGCTAGCCCCTGTACTCTGTACCGAACACATCTGCACAGCAACACAAGAACTGGAGAAATGAACAACTATAAAGTAACTTTTATTCCAGACTGGCACAGGCTTTTAAATAAAACTTGAATATAGTCAGAAAAAGTACAAGGACGAACAGAAACCAATAAAAATAACCTCGATTTGATTGAAACGAAAGTAAATATGAAATGAGGCAGGGAACAGCTTGGAACATCCTTTGTTTTTTTCGCCCATGTTTGTTCTGTTGCTCTGTGCTGTCATGTCTGCGAGGCGATTCGGTGTCGTAAGCAGCATTCCTTTAGAGTTATGTTTTCTTATGGGAGCAAGAGTTACCTTACTTGTTGTTTGTTGTTTATTGTTTACTATTCCCTGCCTCATTTGATATTTTCTGTCCTTGCTGCTAGGGACAAGAGAAGGAGAAGGCTTTGGGGGTCTTCTTTGGTCATTGTTACGCTGATATCTAAGGTGACGGAAAAGGCTTATGACCTGCCTCGATGAAATAACGCTGGTATCAAGGACAACAGGTAGAGAAGATTTGGGGATATCTTGTGGCAAGGTGGCACTGACGTCAGGGACAACGGAGAAGGCCTGACACCATTCTGTGTCAAAGAAACGCTGACGTCAGGGACAACAAAGAAGGCCTGACAACATTATCTGTCAATGTCACGCTGACGTCAGGAACAACAGAGAAGGCTTACCACCATTCTGTGTCAAATAGCACTGACGTCAGGGACAACAGAGAAGGCTTACCACCATTCTGTGTCAAATAGCACTGACGTCAGGAACAACAGAGAAGGCTTACCACCATTCTGTGTCAAATAGCACTGACGTCAGGGACAACAGAGAAGGCCTAGCACCATTCTGTGTCAAAGTGGCACTAACGTCAGAGACAACAGAGAAGGCTTAGCGCCATTCTGTGTCAAAGTAGCA
>JAFLJL010019096.1:4451-15594 GCA_018398815.1 Conus ventricosus
CACAGCTACACCATGGCTTGTCACAGCTACACCATGGCTTGTCCCATCACAGTTACACCATGGCTTGTCTCATCACAGCTACACCATGGCTTGTAGAGAACAGGAAAAGGCGGCTTTTAACTCACTTTCGCCCTCCACCAAGTTTTCGGGCGAAAGTGACCTAAAAGCCGCCTTTTCCTGTTCTCTGACAAGCAACCAAAAAATAACGATTATCTACAAACAGACATACTGTGTAGGGTTATCCGTTTTCAATACTAATTTACAAAACTTTTCAGATTTCAGTTTTTGTTTAATCTTATGTTTTTCTGATCGTTTTCAATAACATCATTTTCACGCAAACATTCTTCAAATGAGTCTCTGTCTTTCATGTGAAATAAAACTACAGTCTTTAACTGTTCTCTAAAGTCTTTTAAAACTGAGTTATATTTTTGGCATAAAATCCCACTATACTTATAACATTTTCAATGTTTCTCTTTTAACTATTCCTTTCTGCTGAAACAGCTCGTCTTCAACTGTCTGGGGTAAGAGGCCATCCCTCTGTCTATGTCCACAACCATCATGCAGCCAACAACTCCTTGTTCCTGGTACGGCCCTCCTCTGTAGACTATAAGATGGATGATGTCATGTCCTTTTTGTTGAGATTGGTGTGATAGACTTATGGGAACCAATCAGATGGGAATGTTACAAGATAAGGGCTAAGATAAGATAAGTAAAAACCCTTTATTAAATCCCTCATCATGAGAAATTTGGTCCAGGTGCATTTCACAAGCGCCCTCTAGAAACCGACAAACGCAAAAAAAAACATTTTAAAAAAAAGAAAAAAGAATTATCAACATCACAGAACACAATCATTTCATAAACTCATTGCACATTTAAATTATACATACTCATTTCTATTGCACTTTCATACATAATCACATCATTTACATGTATATTAATCACAAGAGATAAAAAACACTCACAATAAAAATGCTTAGAAAATGTAAATTTAACGATTAAAGCAACAATTGTGTAAAAATGAATAAATGACACATTTACAGCCACACAATACACCCATGCACATACACTAAGTTTGCACAAACATCCCCACACTCACAGACAGGTATCCATCCACCCTGCTCACGCACACACACATGCACGCCCCTCGGCGCGCGCCTACACATGGCAGACACAAACATACACCTCACATGTGGCCACGCATGCGCAACACGAAACATCACATGTGCACTCTCACTTAATACAAATTCCAGAAATCATAGGTTAAAACATGTTTTGGCTTGAGAAAGGTACTGATTTAAAAGATGAGATGGGGAATAAAAATGTTTTGAGCTCTTGTTTTCACTCTCAAGGTTTTGTACTGTCGTCCTGATGGTAACAGTTCAAATGCTTACCATGACAATGGCTATTATAAAAATCACACTGGCTATCTGCTGGCTTTGGTTCACCCTCTCCTTCGTAACAACGCTTACAAAACTGGATTGGTCTTGCAGCCCACAACTTCAAACTACACCACACTCACAACATCATTCAGCACATTCTTACATCTCAAACTCCAAGCTCCCATACCCGCACATAAAAGAAATGGTAAGAACAGATTCAAACACAGCATCGATAAATAATATTTTGTAGAATCCTCAGGAGCAATACCTAATATTTCACAGTTTTGCAAGCAGAATATTCTAGATTGACATTTCTCTGTGTACAGATTCAACATTTTTGTCAAAAGAAAGCTTTTAAAATTTCCTATAAACTGTACCTAAAAAACGGTATTCTTCAACTCTTCAACAGTTTCTTCTCCATCCAATAGTAAGTTTTGGAACTGGCGGTGGATCTTTACGCAAATCGATAAGGCCCAAGTTCTTGTTTTTTGTAACATTGGAGTCCAATAATTATCCTAGCACCAAAGAACAGAACTTTTCTACCCCAAAATAATCCGTATCACAAGTTGACAATCTACTAGAGCATAAATCGTCAGAGTACATGATGACCGATTTCTCTGTACCTCTGCAATCGTTGTGTATAAAAGTAAAAAGTACAGGGTCGAGCAAGCTAACCCTGAGGAGCACCATACAAGAAAAAGTTCCAGAATGTGTTTGTTTGTCTGACAGAGTTCTCACTCGTACTCCATGTTCCAGTGTTTGCACAACTGTTGCAATATGACTTCCTGAATTTGCTTTTATTCATAGACTGAATTCGGTTTTGCAAATGTAACTCTTTTCATAATGTTTTTAATATGTTTATCATAAATTATATATTAACCAACTCCTTTGCTTAAAAACAAAATAGTAACATTTATCCTATTAAAATTATGTCTGGAACAAGTACTTATGCATAAGTAGATGTGCCAATGTATTTAAGCATTCAGTGACTGTTGCCTGTAATATGTGACTGTAAGGTGCCAGGGATTTACAATTACAAATACATTCATTTTCCTGGGAGGTACACATCTTGATTGCTGTGTCGATACATATCATTGGTTTATGGTGCAGCTGCAGTACATCAGCTGGCAGAAAGAGCAGGAGCCCAATGCCTTTGCAATCCATCTGAAGAAACTGGGTACACCACTATTTCTGCATGGAAACTAAATCTGAACCATGTCTGTTTCAGCCCCCCGTTCTTTAACTCAAAAAAAATTTCATTGATTATCATTTGTATCTAAACTCTAGTTTTAAAAATTTAAAACTAAAAACCTGTAATAGTACACTAATGTTTTTTATTAAAGTTAGATGGAAGTTGGGAGAGGGGTGAGAAACGAAAGAGATCAGGGCAGAGAGAGCCGAATGGAGCTTCCTTATGTACTGTTTTTGCTTTGTTTTCGTCCTCTGCTTTGAATACATCACATGTAAAAAAACCAAAACAAACAACAAACAAAAACGGCAAACCAACTTTTTCTTTGCTGTCTCATCTTCCATTCCTACTTCAGTGGAGTGCCACAGCTAAAACCATGGCTTGTCACAGCTACAACCATGGCTTGTCCACCACAGGTCTACACCAAGGCTTGTCCCATCGCAAGCTACACCCATGGCTTGTCCCATCACAGCTACTCCATGAGCTGATCTCATCACAGCTACACCATGGCTGCCTGTCACAGCTACACCATGGCTTTGTCTACAGCTACACCATTGGCTTGTTCCATCACAGCTACACCATGCTTTTTGTCCCCTCACAGCTACACCAAGGCTTGTCCCATCACAACTACACCATGGCTTGTCACCAGGCTTGTCGCCATTCAACAGCTTACAACCAGTGCTTGTCCATCACAGCTACACCATATGGCTTGTCCCATCCACAGCTAACACCATGGCTTTGACTCATCACACTACACCATGGCTTGTCACATCACAGCTACACCATGGCTTGTCACAGCAAACAACCATGGCTGGGTCTCATCACAGCTACAACCATGGCTTGTCACAGCTACACCATGGCTTGTCACATCACAGCTTACATCCATGGCTTGTCCACACAACCACCAATGCTTTGGCCCATCACATGCTACACCAGGCCTTGTCTTATCACAGCTACACCATGGCTTGTCTTATCACAGCTACACCATGGATTGTCTTATCAAGCTACACCATAGGCTTTGTCACAGCTACCACCAGGGCTTGTCCCATCATCAAAGCTACACCATGGCTTGTTACAGCTACCCCATGGCTTGTCACAGCACCCCAGTGGCTTGTCCCAATCACAGCTACACCATAGGCATCGTCTTCAGCACAGCTACAACACCATGTCTGCTTGTCACATCACACTGACACCATGGCTTGTCCACAGCTACCACCATGGCTTGTCTCATCACAGCTACACATGGCTTGTCCCATCACAGCTACACCATGGCTTGTCACAGCTACACCATGGCTTGTCCCATCACAGCTACACCATGGTTTGTCACAGCTACACCATGGCTTGTCTTATCACAGCTACACTCATGGCTTGTCCTTAACACAGCTACACCATGGCTTGTCACATCACAGCTACACCATACTTGTCTTAATCACGCTACACATGGCTTTCCTGTCACATCTACAACATGGCTTGTCCCCATCACAGGCTACACATGCTTTGTCACATCACACTACACCATGCTACAACACACATGCTTGTCTTATCACAGCTACAACCATGGCTTGTCTATCACTAGCTACACCATGGCTTCTCACATCACAGCTACATCCATGTGACTTGTCTTATCACCTGACTACAACATGGCTTGTCCTGTCACAGCAACACCATGGGCTTGTCCATCACAGCAAACACCATGGCTTGTCACATCACAGCTACACCATGGCTTTGTCCCGTCACAGCTAACACCATGGCCGTCACAGCTACACTTGGCTTGTCCTGTCCACACTACACCATGGCTTGTCCCACACAGCTACAACCATGTCTTTGTCTCATCACATCTACACCAGGCTTGTCCTCATCACAGCTATACCATGGCTTGTCCCATCACAGCTACACCATGGCTTTTCACAGCTATCACCATGGCTTGTCATATCACATGGCTTGTCCTGTCCACAGCACACCATGGCGTGTCTCATCACAGCTAACGCAATGGGCCTTGTCTCAATCACAGCTACACTATGGCTTGTCGCATCACAGCTACACCATGTTTTGATCTCATCACAGCTACACCGTGGCTTGTCACAGCTACAACCATGGCTTGTCCTGTCACAGCTAACCATGGCTTGTTCCATCACAGCTACACCATGGCTTGTCCTGTAACAGTTACACCATGGGGCTTGTTCTCATCACAGCTACCCCAAGGCTGTCATATCACAGCTACACCCATGGCTGGTCCTGTCACAGCTACAACCTTGGCCTTGTCACATCACAGCTGCACCATGGCTTTCACATCACAGCTACACCATGGCTTGTCCTGTCACAGCTACACCATGGCTTTTCCTGTCACCGCTACAACCATGGCTTTGTCACAGCATCAAACCATGGCTTGTCCTGTCACAGGCTACACCATGGCTTGCCTTCACAGCTACACCTATGGCTTTCACAAACACAGCTCAACCCGTGGCTTGTCACAGCTACACCATGGCTTGTCACAGTTCACCATGGCTGTCCACATCACCAAGCAACACCATGGCTTGTAACTGAAACAGCTACACCATGGCTTGTCCCATCACAGCCGACACCTGCTGTCCCATCACACAGAGCTTCACCATGGCTTGTCCTGTCTTGTCCCAGCTACAACCATGGCTTGTCATCACAGCTTACACCATGGCTTGTCGCATCACAGTACACCAAGGCTTGTCCCATCACAGCTACACCATAGTCTTGTCCCATCACAGCTTAACACCATGCTTGTCCATCACAGCGACACCATGATTGGCCCATCACAGCATTACAACATGGCTTGTCACACACAGCTCCAACCATGGCTTGTCGCATCACAGCACACCATGATGTCCCCAGCACAGCGACACATGCTTGTCTTATCACAGCTACACATGGCTTGTCCATCACCAGCTATGCCATGGCTTGTGACGTTGTCCCATCACACTAACACCATGGCTTGTCCCCATCACCAGCTACACCATGGATTGTCCCATCACAGCTACACCATGCTTGGCACATCACAGCTATACACCATGCATGTCGCATCACAAGCTACACCATGGCTTGTCCTGGTCACTGCTACACAATGGCTTTGTCCCTATCACAGCTACAAACCATGGCTTGTCCCCATCACAGCTACGCCATGGCTTGTGAACGTTGTCCCCATCACAGCAACAACACATGGCTTGGTCCCATCACAGCTACAACTCATGGATTGTCCATCACACTACACCACTGGCTTGTCACACTAACATCACAGCTACACCATGGCTTGTCCGCATCAACAGCGACACCATGGCTTGTCCAGTCACACGCTAACACCATGGCTTGTCTTATCACAGCTACACCATGGTAATCCCCCCTTGTCCCATCACCAGCTACCCATGGCTTGTGTGTTGTCCCATCAACAGCTACACCATGGCCTTGGTCCCTCACAGCTACACCCATGGCTTGTCCCCCATCACAGCTACACAAGGCTTGTCACAGCTACACCCTGGCTTTGTCACATCCAGATACACCATGGCTTGTCCGCACTCACGCTACAAACCATGGCTTGTCCTGTCCACAGCTACAACATGGCTTTCTCTCACAGCTACACCAGGCTTGTCTGATCACAGCTACACCACGGCTTGTCTTTATCACAGCTACAACCATGGCCTTGTCCCCATCACTGCAAGGCTTGTCTCATCACAGCTACACCATGCTTGCCCCATCACAGCTACACCAATGGCTTGTCCATCACAGCTACACCATGGCTTGTCACAGCCTCCCAACACCATGGGTTGTCACATCACAGCTACCCCATGCTGTCCCCCATCAAGCTACACCATGGCTTGTCCCCATCTCAGCTGACCCATGGCTTGTCACAAGCTAACACCATGGATTGTCTGTCACAGCACACCATGCTTGGTCACATGCTACCCATGCTTGTCCCCCTCGCACTACACCATGCTTGTCCTGTCCACAGCTACACCATGGCATGGTCACAGCTACCCATGGCTTGTCCCTCACCGGCCACACCAGGCTTGTACCATCACAGCTACACCATGCTTGTGCCCATCACAGCTACACCATGGCTTGTCCTGTCACAGCTACTCCATGGCTTGTCCCTGTCCTTTCCTGTCACAGCTACACCATGGCGGTCCTGTCACAGTACACCATGGCTTGTCTCATCACAGCTACACCATTTGCTTGACCTCATCACAGCTACACCATGCTTTGTCACATCACAGCTACACCATGGCTTGCACCATGGCTTGTCTCCTCACACTACATCATGCTTGTCCATCACAGCTACACCATGGCTTGTCTCATCACAGCTACATCATGGCTTCTGTCTCATCACAGCTACCCCATGGCTTTCCAAATCACAGCTCACCATGGCTTGTCTTGTCACAGCTACACCATGGCTTGTCTTGTCACAGCTACACCATTCATGGCTTTTGTCCTTCCTCACTACACCATGGCTTTGTCCCCATCACAGATACACTATTGGCTTGTCTGTCTCAGCTACACCATGGCTTGTTCACATCACAACTACACCATGGCTGTCACATCACAGCTTCTCCATGGCTAGTCCCATCACAGCTACATCATGGCTTGTCACAGCTACAACCCATCTTGTCACATCACAGCTACACCATGGCTTGGCACAAATCACAGCTACGCCATGGCTTGTCCATCAAGCACACTATGGCTGTCCCTGTCTCCAGCACTCCCAGGCTTTTCACATCACAGCTACAACCATGGCTTGTCACATCACAGCTACTACAACATGCTTGTTCCTGTCACACTACACAATGGCTTGTACAGCTACACCATGGGCTTGGTCCCTTCACAGCACACAAAACCATGGCGGTCCCATCACAGCTACTCCATGGCTTGTCACAGCTACACCATGGCTTGTCCTACACTGCAACACATGGCTTGGCCCTGTCCCACTACACCAATGGCTTGTCCAACTGCCACAGCTACACCATCCTGGTCCCATCCACTACTGCACCATGGATTGTCACAATCCCCTACAGCTACACACCAAGGCTTGTCTCATCTCCGCTACAACCATGGCTTGTCCCATCACAACTACACCATGGCTTGTCTCACATCACACTACCACCATGGCTTGTCACTCACAGCACACCATGGCTTGTCACAGCTACACCCATGCTTGTCCATCCAGCTAAACACCATGGCTTGTCACAGCTACACCATGCTTGGCCTGTCCCATCCTACATCATGGCTTGTCTCATCACAGCCACACCATGGCTTTGTCCCAACAACAGCTAACACCATGGCTTGTCACAGCTGACACCATGGCTTGTCCTGTCACAGCTACACCATGGCCTTGTCCCATCACAGCTTCTCCAGGCTTTTCCCCATCCAGCTACATACACCATGGCTTGTCTCTTCACGCTACACCATGCTTACAACTAGCTACACCATGGACTTTCTCATCACAGCTACACCAGGCTTGTCTCATCACAGCTTCACCATGAGCTTTCCTGTCACAGCCTACACCATGGCTTGTCTTATCACACAGCAACACCATGGCTTGTCTTATCCGTACACCATGTTTGTCTTCTCAGCACACCATGTTGTCTTATCACAGCTACACCTTTCCTGTCACATCACCGCTACAAACCATGGTGGCTTGTCACGGCTACACCATGGCTTGTCTCCTCACCAGCTACACCATGCTGGTCTCATCACAGCTACAAACCATGGCTTTGTCCTGGCACTGATACACCATCTTTCCTGTTATAGCTACACCATGGCTTGTCACAACATCACAGCTACACACCATGGCTGTCCCATCACAGCTACACCATGGCTTGTCTCATACACAAGCTACAACCATAGGCGTGTCCTGTCACAAGCTACACCATGGCTTGTCACATCAACAGCTACACCATGCTTTTCCCATCACAGCTACACCATGCTTATCTCATCACAGCTACTCCATGGCTTTTCCCTGTCACAGCTTACACTTCATGGCTTGTCACATTTTAGCTACACCATGGCTTGTCTCAGCACAGCAACACAAACACCATGGCTTTGTCTCATCACAGCTACACCCATCGCTTTTTCCGGTCACAGCTACACCAAGGCATTGTCCCGTCACAGCTACACCATGACTTGACACATCACAGCTACAACCGTGCGTTCCCTGTCACAGCTATACACCATCTGCTTGTCACATCACAGCTACACCATGCTTGTCCTCATCAGCAGCTACACCATGGCTTTTGACCTGCTCACAGCTACAAACCATGGCTTTTCCTAGTCACAGCCTACACTTGTCATGTCAAAGCTAGACCAGGGCCTTGTCTCATCACAGCTACACGCAATGGCATGTCCTCATCCACAGCTAACGCCATGGCGTGTCCTATCACAGCTACACCCATGGCTTGTCACATCAATCACACTACACATGGCTTGGCTCCTCAAACAGCTACACCATGGCTTTGTCTGTCACAGCTACACCATGGCTTGTCACATCACAGCTACAACACCGTGGCTTGTCTCATCACAGCAACACCATGCTTTCTCCACACAGCTACAACCATGGCTTGTCCTGTCTCCGCTACACCATGGCTTGTCCCATCACAGCCACACCATGGCTTGTCCCATCACACTACGCCATTAGGCTTGGTCTCATCACGGCTACACCATGGCTTTGTCTCATCACGCTACAACCATGGCTTGTCTCATCAAAGCTACGCCATGCTTGTCGTCACAGCACGCCATGGCTTGTCCTTCACAGCTAACAGGGCTTTCACATCACAGCTACAAACCATGGCTAGTCCCATCACGGCTACACATGGCTTTGTCTCATCACAACTACACCATTGGCTTGTCTCATCACAGCTAACGCCATGGCATGTCCTGTCACAGCTACACCATGCTTGTCACATCACACAGCTACACCTATGGCGTCACAGCTACAAACCATGGCTTGTCCTGTCACAACAGCTACACAATGCTTGTCACAGCTACACCATGGCTTTGTCCTGTCCAAGCTACAACAAGCTTGTCTCATCACAGCGCCCCCATTGCTTTGTCACGGGCACAGCTAACAACCATGCTTGTCTGTCCAACAGCTACACTTGTCCTTGTCACAGCAACCATGTGCCTTGTCTCATCACAGCTACCATGCTTGTTCCACATCACAGCGTATCCATTCCTTCTCATCACAGTCTACGACCATGGCTTTGTCTCATCACAGCTACCCCAATGGCTTTTCACATCACAGCTACACCAGCGTGTCATATCCACACTACACCATCTTGTCTCATCACATCTACACCATGGCTTGTTCCACACAGTTCACAACCATGTCTTTCTCATCACACTACACCATAGCTTGTCACATCACAGCTACAACCATGGCTTCACATCACAGCTACACCATGCTTGGCATATCAACAGCTACACCATGGCTTTTGTCCTATCACAGCTACACAATGGCTTGTCCCATCACAGTTGCTACACCTATGCTTGTCACAGCTACAACACCATGGCTTGTCCCATCACCGCTACACCAGCTTGTCGTGTCACAGCTACAACACCATGGATTGTCACAGCTACAAACCATTGCTTGTCCTTCACAGACTACACCATGGCCTGTCACAGCTAACACCTGTCCTTTCTCACACAGCTACTCCATGCGTGTCACATCACCGCTAAACCTCCATGCTTGTCTATCACAGCTACAACAAGGCGTGTCTTAGCACAGCTATCACCATGGTTTTGTCCTTGTCTCAAGCTGACCCATGGCTTGTCTTATCACAGCTACCCCTTGTCTTGTCACATCACAGCTACACCATGGCTTGTCACAGCTACACACCGTGGCTTGTCTTGTCACAGCTTACACCATGCGTGTCTTGTCACAGCACACCATGCTTGTCACAGCTACACCATGTTTTTTGTCCTTGTCACAGCTACACCAAGAGCTTGTCTTATCACAGCTACACCTTGTCGTGTCACATCACAGGCTACACCATGTGGCTTGTCACAGCTACATAACCGTGGCGTGTCTTGTCAGTGGGGGGCCGCTACTCCAGGCTTGTCCCTGTCACAGCTACACACCAGGCTTGTCTCGGCTACACCATGGCGTGTCCTTCACAACTACACCATGCTTGTCACATCACACACTGCACACCATGGCTTGTCGTCACAGCTACACCATGGCTTGTGCTCAGCTCACAGCTACACCATGGCTTTGTCTCCAGCACAGCTACTCCATGGCTTTCCTTCACAGCTACACCATGCTTGTCACATCACAGCTACACCATCTTTGTCCCATCACAGCTACACCATGGCTTGTCCTGACCACAGGCTACACCATGGCTTGTCCCATCACAGCTACACAGCTTGTCCCATCCAGCTACACATGCTTTCACATCACAGCTACACCATGCTTGTCCTTTTCACAGCTATACCATGCTTGTCCCATCACAGCTACACCATGGCTTGTCCCCCATCACAGCTACACCATGGCTGGTCTCATCACAGCTACACCATGCTTGTCCTGTCACAGCTACCCATGGCTTGTCCTCACAGCTACAAC
>JAFLJL010019097.1:0-7500 GCA_018398815.1 Conus ventricosus
CGACCTCCCCTGTAACTTTCTTTCAAGAAATCAGTAAACACAGAAAGGCCTAGTTGCCTCCAACTGCTTTTCAGCAAGCCAAATCAGAATAAAAATGTGAAAAACAATTTTCTTAAACCCAGTAAACACAGCAGCTGCATGTCAACTCTTAAATAAACTAAAACAAAAAATCTATCACAATTTTATGTAGCAATGACATTTGCTGAGTATACTCGATATTACTCATAATAAATAATTAATGGACCTCACTGTCTGATTTCATCTAATGTTAAAGACAAAATGAACGATCAAAACCTGTTTTTAAAGGTGAAGGAGATAAGAAAGGACATCTTGCCTAATTATTCAGAAGCAAAAGTTTTGAACACATCGCAACGGTTTTTGTTCACTGTAAATGACATGGCATTCACCCTTCTGAAAGGGGTGGTGATAGGGATAGAAGGGACACTGTTTTTGTTCACTGTAACCGACATGGCATTTCACCCTCTGAGAGGGGTGGGTGGTGATAGGGATAGAATGGACACTGTTTTTGTTCACTGTAACCGACATGGCATTTCACCCTTCTGAGAGGGTGGTGATAGGATAGGAATGACACAGTTTTGTTCACTGTAACCGACATGGCATTTCACCCTCTGAGAGGGGTGGCGATAGGGATAGGAATGGACACTGTTTTCTGCGCAGCACAAACCGGATAATAACAGTTCTCCCACGTTCCGTTTTCTGAAGTATGATCTGTCAACCCAAGGTAATGATCCCTCAACAGAGGACCTAGTTTCAACACATTGCCGGGGGGGGGGGGGTGGGGGGGTGGGGGGGGTGGGGGGGGGGGGGGGGGGGGGGGGGGGGGTGGGGGGGGGGGGGGGGGGGGGGGGGGTGGGTGGGGGGGGGGGGGGGGGGGGGGGGGGGGGGGGGGGGGGGAGGTTGCAAAGAGGTTCTGTTGTAGAACAGACATCAGGGTAAGAAAAAAAAAACATTTGAACCACAGAGAGAAGTAGAGAAGAAAAGAAGACATCAGGGGTGACCAAGAGACTTAAAACACAGACAGAAGTATAGGAAGAAAAGAACAAACATCATGGGTGAACAGGAGACTTGAAACACAGAGAGAAGTATTGGAAGAAAAGAACAAACATCATGGTGAACAGGTGACTTGAAACACAGAGAGAAGTATTGGAAGAAAAGAACAAACATCAGGGTGAACAGAAGACTTAAAACACACGGAGAAGTATTGGGAAGAAAAGAACAAACATCATGGCTGAACAGGTGACTTGAAACACAGAGAGAAGTATTGGGAAGAAAAGAACAAACATCATGGCTGAACAGGTGACTTGAAACACAGAGAGAAGTATTGGAAGAAAAGAACAAACATCAGGGTGAACAGAAGACTTGAAACACAGACAGAAGTATTGGAAGAAAAGAAGACATCAGGTGAACAGAAGACCTGAAACACAGACAGAAGTATAGGGAGAAAAGAAGACATCAGGGTAAACAGAAGACTTGAAACACAGACAGAAGTATTGGAAGAAAAGAAGACATCTGGGTGAACAGAAGACTTGAAACACAGACAGAAATATAGGAGAAAAGAAGAGACATCAGGGTGAACAGAAGACTTGAAACACACAGAGAAGTATTGGAAGAAAAGAAGACATCAGGTTGAACGGAAGACTTGAAACACACAGAGAAGTAGTGGAAGAAAAGAAGACATCAGGGTGAACAGAAGACTTGAAACACACAGAGAAGTACTGGAAGAAAAGAAGACATCAGGTTGAACGGAAGACTTGAAACACACAGATAAGTATTGGAAGAAAAGAAGACATCAGGGTGAACAGAAGACTTGAAACACACAGAGAAGTATTGGAAGAAAAGAAGACATCAGGGTGAACAGAAGACTTGAAACACAGAGAGAGAGAAGTATTGGAAGAAAAGAAGACATCAGGGTGAACAGAAGACTTGAAACACAGAGAGAGAGAAGTATTGGAAGAAAAGAACGGGGAAAAACTGCAGGGAGGGAGGAGAAGGGGAACGAATGAAGAGCAAGAGGTAAAATTAAAGAAAGAAGAAAAAACCCTAAGTATGACACGTCCCTGGCAGCGAGAAGGAGAGGATAGAGCAAGTCTGATTTTGTCCCTTTTTTATTACAAAAAAAGAAGAAAAGAAAAAAACAACATACAGCGAACAAATAAAGAACAGGATGTTGCCCAACAAGCCTTGGATACCATGTCATGGCATACCGCATACATGCACACACATGCATACACACACACACACACAACACACACACACACACACAGACACACACACTCACACCCACACACTCACTCACTCACTCACACACACACACACACACACACACACACACACACACACACACACACATACACACACACACACCAGGCACACACACACACACACACACACACACACACACACACACACACATTCACAAACACACACACACACACACACACACACACACACACACACACACACACACACACACACCCTCTATCTCTTCATTGAAACTCTCTTGTCACTTGACACAGACCTGGCAAAAGAAAGAGTGCATGTGGCGGCGCATGTCCGCCGAAAAGACCTGTCAATATTGGAGCGTCTGCTTCCAGTGTTGGCCCAGGATCGCGTTACAGCCCCCACAGCCTGGTGAGACCTGCCTCCACTTCATTCACTCCAGCATGTCAACAACAGGACGAGTGTGGACGTCCACAGAGCGTGGGAGAAGAGAACGAACGTACATGATGCCGCCAAGAGCAGACCACAGCTGGTGTCATCAACATCCACGCAGCACCGCACTACAAATTATCGCAGCAGTTGGACGTAGGTCCCTGGAGGGTTTTGGGGGCAGTGCTCCAACCACAGCACTGTTCCCATCACTGCACTACAAATTATCGCAGCAGTTGGACGTAGGTCCCTGGAGGGTTCTGGCGGCAGTGCTCCAACCACAGCACTGTTCCCATCACTGCACTACAAATTATCGCAGCAGTTGGACGTAGGTCCCTGGAGGGTTCTGGCGGCAGTGCTCCAACCACAGCACTGTTCCCATCACTGCACTACAAATTATCGCAGCAGTTGGACGTAGGTCCCTGGAGGGTTCTGGGTAACACAGATGCTCCAACACTGTTCCCATCACTGCACTACAAATTATCGCAGCAGTCGGACGTAGGTCCCTGGAGGGTTCTGGTCCCTGAGGGTTCTGGCGGCAGCGCTCCAACCACAGCACTGTTCCCATCACTGCACTACAAATTATCGCAGCAGTTGGACGTAGCCCCTGGAGGTTCTGGCGGCAGTGCTCCAACCACAGCACTGTTCCCATCATGCACTGTATCGCATTACAGGAATGGAATTGAACCCGAAGGATTCTGGCAACCCCCTCTTTGTCAGGTAACGACTGTTGAATGTCGGCCTGAGGGGCAGCACTTTGTTTGGGTGAAGCGGATGCTGCATGTTCGCATAGTGCACACAGTGTGGCGGCAGGCCAGGGTTCGGATCTGGACAGACTGGTCTCTCTCATGGAGATTCAGCAGTCCACAGGTTCTGACACCTGGAAAGAGGTTTTCTGGATGGCTACTCCCCCAGTAACTCACTTACATGATGCTCTTACCTACTCTTTAAAACCATACCCAGCACTGTCATTTTGTTTGTGTTTTAGGGGGTTAACCTTCGCCGGACGGTGCTTTTGACTATACACGGAAGACGGTGTGGGTCCGTGTGGACCCATGGCTCGCAAAGAGGGAAAACTCTCCGCGGACATGGGTCCACATGGACCCACACCGTCTTCCGTGTATAGTCAAAAGCACCTTCGCCGGACGTGCTTTTGACTATACACGGAAGACGGTGTGGGTCCACGTGGACCCATGTCCGCGGAGAGTTTTCCCTCTTTGCGAGCCATGGGTCCACACGGACCCACACCGTCATCAATGACTATATAAAATGTCACCTTTAATTACCTTTTGAAATTTTGACCTATATTTTCGAAATTTTAGGACAAGGAGAGAATTTGTGTGTTTGGAGCATATCTAAAATTTCATTGAAAAATATCTATAAATATACGAGATATTGGCATTTAAAGACCCTTCTGGGTCCACATGGACCCACACCGTCCGCGAAGGTTAAAGGGGAAGAGAATGAAAATGCAAGCTGATTATTATTGTGTGTCTCTAACCTGATCAAATGTTGGCATACATTACAGGGCGTGTACAGGTGCATCTTCTGGATAAATGACCAAAGACACTGGGAAAATGACGACCTCTTGCCCCCCCCCCCCCCTCCTCGACCCTGCATGGATTTGAATCCCAGACCTAGATGGAAATATGAGACTCAGATGAGAAGCTTATCGTGTAAAAACTTCAATGATTCCACAGACCCTACTACTGAACACTTCTGCTCTTAGAAACAAAATCATGCACAAACAGCAGAATGGGGTCAGTCTGAATCAACACTTTCTTAAAGAAAACACACACACACACACAGTAACTTGTGCCGAAATTCAAAGCATGGAAGAAATTAAACCACAAAAAAAAAATTGAATAAAAAAAAAAAAGAAAACATATCACCTCTGACTGACTTTTGTGATTCTGGGAATGGTGTTCTGCTGTGCAGATTGTCACATATTTCCCGCCAGACATCGCCTCCACATCTCGGAATCTCCGAGGTCAGTTCATGTGAAAGAGTACAATCAACAATCATGCAGAAAGCAGTGGACTGCCAGCACGGCTGATGAGCATGAATGTATCTGACTCTGCAGGCTGCATCTTCCCCTGCCAACAACTGTCTGAGAAGTATCCCCCCTCCTCCACTCCTTTGTTTCCCTTTTTTTCCTGTCTGTTCCTTGAAACGTTTGAATACTATCATTTGTCAAGGAGTCACGTGTCTGTTTTGTACTGCCTGACACATCTTCATTACTGTGCATCTTGTTGCACCTTTGGTTCAAAGGGAAAGAACTTCTCACAGGCCATCTCATGACTCTCACCCAGACCCTCGCTTCAAGATGTGGAACACCCACGAACTGGGAACATGTGTTACCCCCTCTCCCCTACTCCCCCCCCCCCCCCCCCCCCAGGGGTGGAAGGAAATTGATTAAGTCACATTCATGGCTGTGTTGACAATAACTCTGAGCAAAACGGTGAGAGGGTTGGGTACAGTGTCAACAAATACAGCCCACATCACAAAATGGGGCAGCAGTTGAACTGGTTTTACCTGGTCGTCATGACACACTCTCTCCTTTCCGAGGAACATCCCGGGATTCCTCTTGCACTGTCGCTGGGACCACAGGCAGGAGGTCGGGAGAAACTATGGCCGCCCTCACCCTCTTGTCTGCGACTTTGGGAGTACAGCACTTGAGTGGAGGATCTCTAAACCCATTATCCAGACAGAGAAATTACAGGCTGGGTGGGTGAGAGCAAAGATAGTTCGTCTTTGGTGAGAGGGATGGTGGTGGTGGTGGTGGTGGGAGGGTAGGGGATGAAAAAGAAGAGTGTGTAATGGCTTGTGGTTTCCCGTCTATCTCATCCCTCTCTTCTTTGGCAGGATTCCCCTATGAAGCCCCCCGACTGATAAAGGAAATTGCTTGGTTAGAAAGATAAGAGTTTCCCCTGTGGAGGCAGCACCACGTCCCTCCACTGACAGTCCCTGTACACCTACCTGCCAGTACAGACGACTCTGACACAGCAGTCTCACACCTGCCAGTACAGACAACTCTGACACAGCAGTCTCACACCTGCCAGTACAGACAACTCTGACACAGCAGTCCCAGGGCATGAACGTGGAGAGGACAGGGTGACTCAGGTCAGCACACACAGCCAGCCATGAACTGCTGCAGACACTGCTCTCCATGGTGATGACGGCAGTGGAGGAAAACGATGCTGCGGCGTTCTTCTGTTCTAGGCTGAAACGACCAACGTGCAGTGGCTGTGCTCTAAGCTTCCTTCTACATGTCCATGAGTTTGCCTGGGAATCAGCGAAGCATCCTCGGAGATGCCATTCATTACATGACGGAAGCTTGAACTGTGTGTGGCTCCTTTCTTCCAATGTGACCCCACACTGCATTCAACTCGGGTTTGCGCTGACTCGAGCTGAAAAATCCCATAATCACATGTCCCTGACTCCAACCATTTAATTGGCTGAATGTTTTTGTTTGTGCCGTGTCTCCCTGATGAGTTCCGATCCAGTGGACGAAAGGCCTTGGAGCAGGCAATACAAATATATCTGCCTTCAAAAGGGATTACGATGGTTCCCTTATGCAGCTAGTGAAGAGTTTTCATATTTTTAACATATTTTCTGAATTTCATGTTCCCAGTTTCTCCATCTTCAACTCTCTCCCCCCCCCCCCCCCCCCCCCCCCCCCCGCGCCCCTTCTTAAGTCCAAATCTTTGACAAGTCATTACTATGAAGATAGTTGAGTTGTTGGCCTGCGCTTGTTTTTTTCCACCCACTATTAGATTGTTCGTCTATATATTTGTCTGACTTTATTCAAGTTTAAAACGCTATGCCAGTCTTGAATAAAAGTTACTCTGTGTTAGATTTTCTTATGGGAGCAAAACTTACCCCACTTGTGTACTGTTTTTGTTTGTTGTTTGTTTTGTTTTTCAAGTAGTGATTTAATAATAATAATAATAATAATAATAATAATGAATATTTCTATAGCGCAAATCCTAAATTAGCTCTAAGCGCTTTACAATACTAGGACTAACGAAAACACGCACGCGCACACACACACACACACACACACACACACACACACACACACACACACACACACACACACACGCCTTGATCTTCATCGTCATTGACTGGGGAAGATGGATTCAACAGTCTCCCTTTCAGGTTCAAAGCTAATTTCGCTGTGAGTTTTCTTAGCCTGGCACTAGTGGCAGATTTTTGTGTGGAGAGCTCAAGGTTTTCCCAAGGAATTTGTCTGTTTTTTTTATTATTATCATCATTATTTTGTTGTTGTTGGAAAATGTACTTTTTAAATGACATTTCATCATAGAAATTCCAGATCTCAGTTAACAACAGAAATCATATGGTAGACGATAGATATATTAAGTCTTATTTTAGATAATGTCCATGAAGCATGCCTATCATTAAAAGAATGCTTCTATTCAGTGGGACAAGTTATAAAGTGCAATTGATGATCTACAAGATAAGTATGTCATGGATTTGCAAGCAAGGAATAATAATGAAAAATTATAGGTATATGGTTGGCAGGAGTTTCAATAGGAACAGCTGTAAACTGCAGGGCTTACGAATATCCTTGTAAAACAGAGATCACCATTTGTGTCCCCCTTTCCTTGTACAGCGAGGATTAGCATACATCATCAAGGGTTGCCAGCCAAAGTTTATTGGCCAAATTTTCACTTTTTCATATCTCTAGGTTCTTCAAGGTATAAACACCTCTAACAAACTGATGACTTGTTACTGACCTGGTTGATTTTCAAAGAGATACTGGTACCATTGATAATGGTATATCAGAATACTGCCTAAGTCCCAGTT
>JAFLJL010019098.1:2206-32020 GCA_018398815.1 Conus ventricosus
ATTTATACATTGTTTAAATTCTGTACTTTATTTCATGTCTTTCAAATCATTAAAAGAACACCCACGCATTTTCACCCCTCATTCATAGTTGTCAGTCTTTTTCAAGCACTAAGCAATTCAAATCAGCCATTGTCAAACTTCAAACTTTCTACTTCAAAGAAGTTTGGACTGAAAATGTGTTATAGTGGGATCAAAGTGAACGCGACTCAGAGACTCTTTGCTTCATTGACTTGGTGTTTGTGATGTTCATTACTGTTTCAATGTTCAGAGAAGTTGCACATGTCATGTTTGATGGTGCTACAAACAGATTTGTGTTCATTCCCGTTATTCCTGTCATTTACATTGTCTGAACTTTTCTGTTTGTTCACTCTTGTTCTTAACGTGGTGACAGCCCTGATATGGCCCTTTGCGGTCGGCTGGGCTATAAGCAACATTATCTTATCTTATCACTCTTGTTCCATAGAAATGATGATTCAGGTTGAAGGGCGTGGTCTGATGATTCAGGTTGAAGGGTGTGGTCTGATGATTCAGGTTGAAGGGAGTGGTCTGATGATTCAGGTTGAAGGGCGTGGTGTGATGATTCAGGTTGAAGGGCGTGGTCTGATGATTCAGGTTGAAGGGCGTTGCCCTTTAAGGGTGTGTCTGTGTATAGCGTATCAACCTCATTTTCTCCCTGCAGAGACAGAGCCTGTGTATAGCTACCATCTGTCACAGCTAACAAAAAAAAAGAGAAAAAAAAGTTGAAAAATGTGCAGAATACAGAAGAGGGCCCATGAAGCATCAATGATGGCACCAAAAGAGCAGTACAACAGGCGAATGAAATAATGTATCAATACATTGCGTACATCAACCGTTCAACTCCGAGAGAACAGGGATCCTATTCGTCGGCTTTTTAAAAAAAAATCAGATTTCACACCCCATTCTCACTGTTCCATTTATTCAAAAAAAGATTGCAGGAAGAAAAAAAGTAATGACCTACTACTTTGCAATCGCTTATTCCAGTAGTTATTACAAGATTTAGTTTTTCATGAAGACTTTGGTAAATGGAGAATCCATGACTTTGATCGACCAAGCCAACACTTCACCTGAAACACAAGAGCAGTCAGATTGTTCATGAGGTTGTCTAGCAGCCATTGCTGCCCTCTCCTCCACTGGAGCTTTGATTGACCAAGCCAACGCTTCACCTGAAACACAAGAGCGGTCAGATTGTTCATGAGGTTGTCTAGCAGCCATTGCTGCCCTCTCCTCCTCTAGAGCAGGTTCTGCAGTCTTCAGCCAAAGATGTCCGACCAGAAATCTTCAGTAACTTTCAGATAAACATTTACCCTTCGTTAGTAGAACAACATTAGGTTTAGATTTATCAACCCCTGACCATTTCAATATAATCATGATTTTCCTTGAAATGAACAGAAAAGAGAGATTTATATGGTTTGACTATAATAATTTGTTGGTTTTAATCTGCAGATTGTTCCATGATTTTCAGAGATGCTTTTAGATTTGGAAATTAAAAAAATTTTTTGTCTCTTAACATGTATTTTTGTTTTCACCTGTGTGTGTGTGTGCGCGCTTGTATGTATACAGTTGCAGCCGGTTAGTAAGAAGTCGGATGTAACGAAAACCCGATATAATGAAGCAAAAAGGTTGATCACGGCAAAACTCCTTTACATGACTAAAAATACGTTGGATATAACGAAGTCGGATATAATGAAATGCTGCTTATAACCAAATGGCTTAGGGGTCCCCAGCGGGTGATAACGCCGGTTACAACGAAGGGGCCGCCTATAGCCAATCATATTTTTGGGCCCCTTGAAGAGATAGAGCTGGATACAACGAAGGCGCCACCTATAGCCAATCATATTTTTGGGCCCCATGAAGAGATAGAGCCGGATATAACAAAGGGGCTGCCTGTAGCCAATCATATTTTTGGGCCCCATGAAAGGATAGAGCTGGTTACAACGAAGGGGCCGCCTATAGCCAATCATATTTTTGGGCCCCGTGAAAGGATAGAGCTGGTTACAACGAAGGGGCCGCCTTTTGCCAATCATATTTTTGGGCCCCATGAAGAGATAGAGCTGGTTACAACGAAGGGGCCGCCTATAGCCAATCATATTTTTGGGCCCCATGAAGAGATAGAGCTGGTTACAACGAAGGGGCCGCCTATAGCCAATCATATTTTTGGGCCCCATGAAGAGATAGAGCCGGATATAATGAAGTGGTCACATTTGCGTCCGGGAACCATTTCTTGGAAATGGTTGGTTAGTTCGCCGTGATATGTATGGCTTCACGTGGTCGCTTGCTATTCTAGGGAGACGGAGGAGTGCATGCATAGCACATGAAATGTAGATCTTTTTGTGCGTTGCTCTAAATAGAACTCACACGTTTATACATGTGTTTGACTATCTGCATAACCTGAGATTGCATCATTTTCTTAAACAGCTTCACATAGGTAGATAGAAAGTACACAGTACTTTTTCTTGTACGTTTGTTGTATGGTAAACATTTCACTGGAACCCCGATCTTGCAGACGAGACGTAGGTAGCGTCTTGAAATAGGATATAAGGATGGAGTCCCCATGGGCGACTCCCCCAGTTACCTCCGGGACCGTGTCTGCTGGCAGAGAGGGGATATTAGGGCGTTTGGCGGGCCGTGCGGTGTGGGCAGGTGACTGCCTGGGATAGGGTTTGAGCGGGAGTCAGTCTCCTGGTATCGCAGTCGAATAGCTGCCGAACAGCGACTGGTCCTGCCCAGGGATGCACCGCAAGGCCGACTTGAGCGCCTGGGAGGGGTTGGACCGTGACAGCACGGCCTGAGAGATTGGCCTGTGATAGTACAGCATCTCTCACTGCCAACAGGCAGTTAAAGTGACTCCTGGCTGCGCTGTCCGCCGCAGCCGAAAGGTGATGCGATATCTTGTGAATAAGAAAGCGCATCAGGGGGTTGCCAAACAAGCTAGAGTCTGTCTCAGTGTCGTCAGCATCTGAAGACACAGAGGCAGTGCCGTAGTCCTTGAGGAAAACTCCTACTGGAGCTGCGTTAGGGCTGACAAGAAGTCAATCCCCGGCGGAGGGACGGCCTTTTGCACCCCTGGCGAAAGATGCCTATCTGTCCCACAAGGGGATGAGGGTCTGGGGGGCGACTATCCTTGGCGTGACAGCTGGGCAGGGGGGGAACCCGGCCCGTAACGGCAAAGGAGAAAATGTTGTCAGGGGAGGGTATTCCTTAAACAACAAGATCTGGGCGCCAGCTTTCCAAGGTGGAAAAAGTCACCAGAGGGGGGAAAGGGAGCCCTCAAACCCCGTCCTCAGGCTGTGGGTCAGTGTTCCTAAAAGGGGATGTTCAGATCCACCTTCAGGGGGCCAGGACAGGGGTGCGTGGGAGTCCGCCCTCGTTGGGAAAGTGGGGGAATACGAGGACGGGTCCCTGGTGGCTCCATACTCGGCAGGCAGACTAGTAGGGGATCGCCGATCGGACAGGCCCAAGAGGGAGGGGGACCCAGGTCGATCAGCTGAAAGAAGCCGGATGCCACATGCGACCGGAGATGGAGTCAGAATGGGTGTCAGCCCTAAGCCACTGGTTCCTCTCGGGGCATGGAGCCACCGGCCCCCGGGGATTTACGCAGGGCTGGGCGGCCTGGGGCAGGGTTTCCCTCGGGGACCCGGGTAACCTGGGGCACCATGGGGTGGGTAGCGAGAAGGGAGCTCTCTCGTACCCCCCCCGGGGAGAAGCACTGCCTCCTGCGTCCCCCGGGTGCGGTCCATGCCGGCCCCTGCATGGCAGGGTGGCCGGTGGGTGGCTTTGGAGCGACCCCCCTGGCCGCGGGGAAAAGCGGACGGGGAAGCTGCAGTGACGAGCCACCTGAAGGACCAAAGGTTACCCTAGCCCCGCTGGTCGATCCTCCCCCGGAGGAACGGGACTGCGGACGTTGCCCAATAGGGGAGCGAAAGAAGTCCGCTCCCAACGTCCTGTTACCCCTAGGGGAAAGTGCGACAGTCGATCGGGGTGGTTCGCCCGTGGGGGGTGAGGGCGCAGATCCGACCTAGTCGATGCCTGCGTCCCTGACCCGGGGGTTGTGGTCAGTGGGGAGACCCACCAAAGACTGCCCACAACTTCCTCCACCGGATTTGGATGACGCTCCTCGTGTCCGAGTGGGGGCTGCACTCGGACACGGTTGGGGAGAGCGTGATGGGACAGCGTGACGGTAGTGGGGGGAAAAGTAACGCCAGAGTCTCATTGATCGAGTGAGGGGCGGTGATTCCGGCCGCGAGTCGTCACCCGTGCCGGTCCGCGCCTCGGTAAGGTTCCCGGGGGCCAGGGTCGCGGGACGCAGCCTGATAGGAGTCTCTGTGTGCGCCCGAAGGCGAACAGGCGTTTTGGGCCCAGGGAGCAGGAAAGATTTTGAACGGGCAGGTCCTTTCAGGGGAGCTTGCTTTTGGATTTTACAGTGTGAAAGAAAAAACGTTGGGAATAAAGGCCGATTGCCTGTTTTGCTTCCGAACGCAACGATCGTGTGTCCGCCAGAGGGCAAGAGGTACGTAACGATGGGCGCGCGTCCCCTGCGCGGAACCCTCCTCCCTCACCGGCCGTACGCTCATCATAGGTGCGAGCGGATTGTCCCCTGGAAACGACAGGCGGGTCCTCCGGGGGAAGGGAGCGACTCCCGAACAGAGGAGCGGCTCGACCCTTAATGTCCCTTCACCCCTGTTGGGCACTGGTGGCGAGACAATCACGGAACGCACGATCGCAAAGAGGAGACAAAGAGGTGGATCGGAAGGATAAAAAAAGAGCTCGAACCACCTCGTGGGGCACTGGAGTGCGGTAAAATGAAGATGAAACGCGAGTGCCGAGAAAAGCACAAACGCGAGAAACATGTGATCGAATAAAATGTTACTAATGGGGTACTACTAAGTGGCCAAGTTGGTAGATCAAGAGATCGCAGACAAACTCTATACCTGTAGTAATGATAAATAAGGTACCCGGAAAATGAGCCCGGGGAAGCGAGTACCGCCCAACAAGGTGTGTGAGGTCAGGGAACATGGCGGAGACGGCAACCCGGCGTGGCACAATCGAAGATGGCGGATCGATTGACCGGGAAGGGATCGATCGTCAAGAGTGCGCGCAATTTGGGGCACAAGAGTAAATACCCCTGGTGTACCTTGTAATAATGCTAAGGAGGTACTAATAAAAGTGCACCCGTTAGTAGATGAGGGGATCGTTTAACAGTGTAAATTTGGGCAGATTTAAGAGGTCGTACTTTCGAAGATCGAAAGAACGGAAGGCGAAGTCGCGAGTGCCGAGGGCAAAGGCACAAAGGCGAGGATGGCGCGGTTAAATAGGTTAATAAAGCGCACCAAACCAAAGCCCACCGGCTCAAGAGTAAAAGGGTGAAGCGGGGCAAGCCACAACAAATAAGCAAACACAAAGCTATCTTAACACAACGGCAAGAGAAGGCGAGACAGAGCACCAAGACTTATCTTGCTTGGACGGCAGGCCGAGAGAGAATGAGGTCGGGAGGTTGACACTGGCTTTTTTCCTACGGCGGAAGCGGTGTGGGCATCACGTTTACTGTCTTATTACGCATTAGCCACACAAAAACTTCGGCCTGGCAGAGCTGACTAATGCCGTGAATGCTATTGTTGACATTGGTAAGTATACTAGCCAACAGGGGGTATATACAAACTCCCCATTTTTGTTCTTTTCCGTCCAACTGTTGGGAACAATCATCCTTTTGTTCTTTCACAGAATGTGAGAATTTGAGGATGTTTTTTTTTTTTTTTTTTTCGTCCGTGTGGCAACAATCATCCCTTTTTTGTTGTTTCATAGAATGTGAACTTTTACATACCAAACATTATAAAATGCCTTTCCATTAACTGTATAGAGTGATCAACGTGGTGACAGCCCTGATGTGGCCCTCTGCGGTCGGCTGGGCTATAAGCAACATTATCTTATCTTATTATCTTATATGAGTGATCTCATGTGTTTCTGCTTATTGTAATGTAAAGAACTCTTGATTGTATACACGAAGACAGAATAACACATCTATGACCCTTTTGCTGCAATAATGGAGAAAGGTATAAAAGTTATCGTTTTCTTTTCAAGACCTTATTGAGACACCGATTATTTCTGGTTATGGCGATTTCTTGTCAAGGTGTGACAAGCAACAACAGCAAAAAATGCTCTCCAGTACGGCAGAGTGCGTGTATTTAAAAGTCAATGACTTAAGTATTTTACTCCATGCCAGTGCATACTCCAGTGACCTAACAGTGTGAAACAGTAAATGAACAGTACACGTACTGAAGTCTTCACAATAATACCATGAATTTTGTTGGCCTCTTTGTCTTGTTATTGACTTCTAAGCCTTTGAATTGCAATGCAGACCTATGTGATCTGCAGCCATATTTTGAAAACTGTTTTTTTTTTCAAAGATTTTTATTACTTTGAACTACTGTTTGAATTTCTTTTATGAACCCCCTAAACCTGCATATTACTGTGTTTTTGACCCCAAGTTCCGTGAGAAATTCGGTGTCCACCCCAGTTCCACTTCACCCTTGAGAATTCATATTCTTCTGCATTTGAACAATGCAGATATAGACCTTGGAGCCGTTTGTGATTTATCGGCTGATGACCCACCATGGATTTTCTTCACTCTGGAGATCTGCTTGGATTTAGTCTTGTAGCTTAATGATTCCACTACCTTCTTGGCCTACAAGTTTTTTTTTCACCGATCTGTGTTCGAAGTTTCCATCCTTTTCAAGAATTTTCGCCAACAGTTCCAAATCTGAGGAAGGGGTTGCATGTTTTGTGCAACAGACCCTTCTCAGAGATGTTCTAAACACATTCCCACTGACAGCTCCATCTACATTGCTGGGTTGACAGCCTTAGTCTTGGCTCTTGAGATGGCCTCTATATCAAAACATAAAGATTTCCTCATTTTGTCGGACTCCCTTTCTGCTTTGGAGGCCATTGTCAGCTGTAATCTCAAGCACTCTGAACTGCTGAAGTTATTTGAACTGTACACCTCCCTGAAATTGGATGGATTGAACATAGTTTTTACTTGGGTTCTCAGCCATGTGGACATTCGAGGCAGCAAGGTGGTTGATCAACTTGCCAAGAGTGCCACAAAGAAAGAGTTGAGTAGATTGTCTATCCCGCCCACTGATTGAAACTCAAAACCCAAGCTTCTGTGAAAGACCTCTGGCAAGAGGAATGGAACTTGGAGACAGACAACTGTTTAAAATCCTCCCAAACCTGAAAGATGTTTTACCATGCTCCCGAGGCGGCCGTAAAGAAGAAACAGTCTTGTGCCACTTGCACACAGGCCACTTGTTTTATACCCATTCTTATCTTTTAAAAGGTGAAGCTCTGTGGTGTATTCCACGTCATGTACCACTCATAGTGAAACATGTTCTTGTAGAGTGTTGGGACTTGCATGATGTGAGACATAAACACTTAACAGCAGACTCCATGAAAACCTTGTTCAGAGATGTCCCACCTGATGTGATCTTTGAATTTCTGAGGGAGATAAACATTTTTCATCTGATCTGAGATTTTACGGAAGAGAGATTTTTGACGAAATTTCCGTTGTGTTTTTAGGTGTTTTTCAAAGGGTTGTATGGATGAGTTTTTTTATGACTTGTGAGTTGACTTCAGCGCAGTGAAAGCCCTTTGCAGTCGTTTGGCCATAAGCAAAATTACCGTTACCATTAAAGATTTTTATTAAAGTATATAACAGCCCAGGAAACAACCATGATTACTACCCAGGTATGTGGGTGCGCATATGTGTGTGTCTGTATGTGTGTGTGTGAAATCAAGTCAAAATTATCTTAGTTGAGAGTTAAAGAATAAGTTGTCAAGCGTTTTTACATCCTGCCCTCATAAAAAAAAAAAGCAAAGACAGCATACAACGGGGAAAATAACAAACAATATTTTCAAAAGCAAACAACTTCAACCATACAAATATGTACATTACTCATATCACAACATACGAAATGATAAGAAACTATTGGAACATCAATTTCAAATGCAGTTGGAGAAAGAGAGCGAGCGAGAGGAGGGGGTGAGCTTTAACTGTTGCATAGTTTCCATCAGATGTTTTTGAGTGCTTTTTTGAATGCCTGTTCTGACAGACATGATTTTAAAGAGGAAGACCAGTTATTCCAAGTGATCCCTCCAGAATATACAAAACTTGATTTGTAACGATTTCTTTGGGGTCAGGGAAAATTTTTTATTTGTATGTCTATTTCTATTGACGGCAAAGCTTTCAGTGATTTTTTTCAGAGCTGATCCATTCATTACATTGTACATGCACAAGCATTAGCTGACGTAGAATATGTATTTAAAGGGAGGAATATTTAGAGTTCAGTAATCACTCCTTGTCAAGGTATTAGATTTAATTACACATACTATACCGTGGCTCACTAATGCAATAAACGGCAGCAATTTGCTATCCCTGCCTCGTATACAATAAAGTCCGTACGGACAACAAAACCCCTGAAAGGGCCTCGTGCCTTGCGCATGCTCAGAAGCATCCTCTTTTTTCTCGGCAGCCATTTTCCCGTTAAGCCGCGTATTCACGAGCAGCTAAGTATTTTTTGACTTTTCTCGCAATCGATCGATTGTTGTTGCTGTTCGTTGGTGTCCTTGCTTATGTTTTCACTTAAGGGAGAAACGTACGTGAAGCGATTGGGTGGTAAGGCGAGAATTAAGAAGGTTTCGTCTTTCGATTCCCGCATCTCGCCAGCAGGCTCAGGCCTTTGTCAATAGCTCCGCCAAAACCTCCTCTCCTTTTTGCGTCACTTTCTCCCAAGGGTTTCACTTCAACTCAGCTGCGGTTCTGTTGTTTGACAGCGAGCGCTTTCTCGCAACCCAAATTTTTTGGGGGTGATCGGCTCAGCGCGGTTCTGCCAAACCCGCCCTTTGTCCCATAACGGTGAGCGACTCAGCTGCGGTTCTGTCGCACCCGTTGTGCATCTGTGTCAGTTCAGCTTTCGGTTCTACTGCGCACAGTTTGATTCCCTGGCAGAATCGAAGAGCAAAGGGCCCTTAACGGAGGCGCCGGGGGCAATGACGTAGACTATTCGTCACCCTCCCCCTTTCGCTCGGTTTGGCGATCCAAGGGAAGCAACTCCTGCTCAAGGGCTTGAATCTTGCTCGGCCCCGGTTGTTTTTCCCTTCCCCCGCCTCTGTGTCTGCCTCTCCTTTTGGGCAGACACCGGGGTTTCGCCCTCTTTCCCGAGCACCCCCCAGGGGACCGGCGCATTAGGCCCCTCACTTTCTGGCTTGGGCCAGCAGACCACATTCTCCGCCCCCCCTATCATGGGTCAGGGCCCTTTGCCTTGGGCGCCTGGGCCCTATGGCAATACCCCGAACCATGGGCTTTCCACAGCCCCCTGCTCCGGGGTTTCCCTGGTGGCCGGGTTTTTGCCCAGCCCTCCACCAGTGCAGGCATCTCCCTCCCAGGCCCCCTCGGCCACACGGGGACTGATCCCTCTCCCGGAAATGCTGGGGGAATCAGTCCATCCAGGCCACTCGGGGCTTCGCCGCCGGCACGCACGCCAAGGGCGGCACCCCATCGGTCTGTGGATCCGACCTGGGGGTTTCGGAGTAGAGGAAGTGGGACCAGTCCACCCGGTTCTTATTCCTTCCAGGGACTGGTGCTTTTCTGCTTCCCTTGTTCCGGAGGCGGTTGTATCCTCTCGGAGGTCAGAGCCCCTGCCCTTCGGCTGCGGAACTCGCCCTGGGATCTCGACCATTGGCAGCTAGGCCTCCTCTCTGCTAAAGGAGTCGGCATGGTGGCGATTGCATGAAGGAGGGCCCAAAATGAAGAGTCAGGGGCACGGAGGCACAGGAACACACATGCCCGGTTCTGTCCCCGATTTCCCTAGTGCGCTGGCGTGCGGGAAGTTCCTCAAGCCAGTTGAGGTTACATTTGACAGGAAGGGCCTTCTTAGCAAAAGACCTATACACCAGATGCCTCTCTCCCACCCCCTCTCCAGGAGGACTCTCCTGGTCCTCAGGAACAGAGAGGTCAAAATCACTCGTAGGCAGGTATCCCTCTCAGAGCGCTGCTTGCCGAGTGGTGAAGAGTCGGCGAGGAGGGGTTTTGGAGGCTATCTCAGTTAATGGTTGTCTTTTCTAGGTGGACTAGTTGTCTGCCCTTAAGGATTCCTGATTCAGATTTCCTTCCCATTGCCAGTCGCGGACCCAGCTGCGGTGGGTAGCCTGTAATTCAGTCTAATGGCTGAAAGGGGTTAAGTATTCAGGCCTTTTTAGGGAATTCGCTAGGCTACATCTGATACCTCAGGTACTAGCGAGGAGAGATCGCGGTCCTTTTGGCTTCTTCTGTGGCCAGTTTCTTCCCTCTGCCCGCGCGCCCTCAGAGCCTTGGCCAGTTTCAAGTCAGGGTCTCTGTTTGGGAGGATATCACGTATTTTTTACTGGCTACAATTAAGAGCCAAGGCGAGATTAGGCGTGACCTCGCCTTTCAATCTGGCCCCCCCCTTTTCCCCCCGCCCGGTTCAAACGCAAGGCGCCAGCGCCTTTCTCATCACCGTGTCCTCTCAACCCAAGGGACGACGGCTCATTTGGACCGGGGCGACACGGAGGCAAGGCAACCCAGCAGGGGTCGGCCTCAGGCTCGGCGGCGGGTCCGAAAGCTCCCACGCATCAGACAGCCCACCCCATTGATTGCCCGAACCTGGGCACTTCACCCCAGGGCGGTCCTGTGGGCAGTCTGTTCCAGGCACCTCAGTGCTGGGAGCGGCTTCCCGCAAGCCCTTGGGCTCTGCGGAGTGATCAGGTCGGGGTTTCGTCTTCCTTGGGAGTGCAGTGAAGGCTCCTCTCACTCCTTGTCCCCCCCTCCCCTTTCGCTCCTCACTCGGGTCTGGCGGCCCCTCTCAGGCCTTAGACCAGGAGGTCCTTTGCTGTAAGCCTGGGGAGGCCACGGAAGGGAAGTCCTCTTCCATTCCTCGCCGGGTTTTCGATTGGCCGCATTTTCGTGGTTCCCAAAGTTCTGGAGGTATGGAGACGCGTTCTAGATCTCTCGCCCTTGAAATGGTTTCTTATAGTCCTCAGTTTTTAGGATGCACGCTGTTCAGATAGCAGCCACTTAGTTCTGAGAGGCAGGGGAAGTTTACAGCTCTCCCACAGCTTGCAGAGGCCAAGCCGTAATGGTCTGGAAAGGGGTGTTTTCTGCAGGCTGCTCCCCACCAGCCAGCTAACAGTGCTGTACTCGGACTAACTGAATGTCATCTGTGTACAGCGGTCTGGCAGCAATGTGTTCAGCATTGATGAGCGGCCCATTACAATTGGGGCTCTTAGTTTGATAATCAACTGGGTGTATCGAAAAATGTAATTTATCTGCGCTCTTGTGATGACTGTATAGGCAAATTCCCGACAATTCTTTTATTACCAAACTGACTAGGTTTATTTTCTGTTAGTAATGTAGATTTGGCATGATAGCTTGTACCACAAGAGGTCAGGGGCGATATTCTACATTGGACAACACACACACACACAATTGGGCTCAAGAATGATCGTCATCACTTTCTGGGTACTTATTTTTACCTAGATAAAACTAGTACACATGTTTAATACATGCCTCAGCTTGGACTACAACCATCACAATATGTTGGAGTCAAGAAAGTGTAAGCTTGTTTGTTCGGCCCTATAATAAGGGTCTCGAATGGGACAAAAACTTAAAGCTGTGGATTTTATATATTGGAATACCCCCCAATGTCAATCCGCGATGCCATGCTCCCGGCCGCGGACCAGGGCGGTAATCCATCGACTTGATAGAATGCGTACCTTCCATCTCTTGGATCCACCCAAGACCAAACGGACAGGAAGTACTCCGCTTCGTGTGGAGAGGCCGCGTTTTTTCAGTTCAGGGCCTCTTCCCTTTGGAATGCCCGGTCCACTTGGGTTTTCACGAAGTGGCTCGTGATCTTTGCTGCCATGTTCGGGAGAAAGGAATTCGTCTGAAGGCCTATCTAAGACAATTGGTTCTTCTGCCTCATCAGCACGCTGTGTCCCAGCAAGCCCAACTGGTGTTAAGCCTCTGTCAGCAGCTGGGGATTTGTTCGCAACGAGGAGAATGTCCGTATCTCACCCGTCGCAGCGGTTTTCAGTTTTTGGGATTCGTCCTTCACACCACCGACTGGGCTGGTCTCTCCAACCCCCCAGACGCCGGTTCAGCCTCCAGCCACCTCTTGCCCACCTACTTTCTTGGATCAGGCGGCAGCCCGGAAGCTGGCCTCTCTTCTGGGTCTGTTGGGAGTCCTTGGCCCCCTTAGTACCCTCGGACGTCTGCACAAACGCCGGTTTCAGCGCCTCTTTCGCATAAAGCGTTGGTCTCAGGGCACGGCAGTCGTGGGACCTTCGGTCCCTCTCGCGTCAGTGGTTCCATCATCGGTGGTCCGTGGCACTCCCAGTTCCTGGCAGCTCAGGGAGTTCCATCTCTCCCCTCTCCACAGGAGGACTGTTCACGGACGCTCCCAGTCCGGGTGGGGTGCCCGTCAGCTCTCTGCCGGCCTACGGGCATGGTCCCCGGAGATGGGGTCTGGCATATCAATCGGCTAGAGCTGGAAGCGTGTTCCAAGCACTCAGGAGTTTCTTCTTCCTCTAAGGGAAAAACACTTTCTCTCTCAAACACCCGACAACACGGACTGGGTCGTTGTTATTCAACAAGCAGGGAGGGGGGGGGGGGGGGGGGGGGGGGGGGGGCGGGGTGCGCGTTCTCACTCCCTGTCCCTTGAGGGCGGGGAACGCTTTTTCTTCTTTGCGTTGCGCTGACACAATCAATCGTATCTCGGCCCACATATCTCGGCCAACCACCAAACCCCAAAAACAACCCCAACCCCCACCATCCCACCAAACCCCACCCCAAACCACCCAAAACACCAATCATGTGTGGGGTTCCTGGGAAGTATAAGAAGGATTTCAAACATTTCTCGGCGGAATTACTCCCCTCCAGAGAGCAGGTTCGCACTGGTTTTCTTCCATCAGAATGGACTCTCGTTACACTTCCACTCGACCTGGAACCTCTCTGGGAACGGTATTTATATATGGTAAAAAACCGCCTGGGTAGTTTAAGACCTGTTCGCCAACCGTCCTTATAACCACCCTGTCTCCTTCAGCTGTTATGTCTCCCCAGAGAGTTCCGGGGAATTCGCAACATGGCCTCAGCCAGCCAGCTAGTGCCCACCACCCCACCAGCCCAAGCAGGCAGTCCAGCAACCACAGCCACCCACAAGGTGCGCATTAATCCGGCACCCCACAGCTAGCGTTGGGATGAGAGCAGCGTGGCCAGAGGAGGGATCTAGTTGTGGTACCGCACTTTTGTCCATCCCTTGGTCCGGCCTGACGGGCTATGCTATGCCTGTCTCCCCCGTTTTCCCCATTCTGGGGAGGAAAAAGAAAAAAAAAAAGAGAAAAGAAAAGGAAAAAAAAGAAAAAATAAGAAAAGGTTCCTCCGCCCTAGGGCAAGGAAGGGAAAAAAGGGAAGATCCCAAAAGAAGATGCTGCCCTCGCCACAGAGCCAAGCTCTTTATTCTTTTGTGGCCTCCACGCTGGCCCCGGCCCACCCACAAGCGACCCCAAAAAAAAATGCGTGGTTTTCCGGAACTGTTACACCTGTTCTCACGTGCCTCCGTAGGATACGTCTTTCTCCTCTCGGCCTAATGGCCAAAGGTCCCTTCCTGCTTCAGCCAGCCGGGAGGTCAGGCATTCCACACGCACTATCCAAAACGTTGTTTGCTGCCTTTCAGCCTGGCTACTGTGCTTGGGACGAGGCTGTCTTCTGTATGCACGAGGCGCCCCCTCCCCCTCCCCTGCTAGTACAGTAATAGGCCCTTTGGAACATGCCCACAGGTCAGGCACCCAAAGCTGTTCTATAGTGGTCACACTGGTATGGCTGGCTCTCTTGGTGTCCAGACGCAGGGTATCAACCTCATTCTACTTCTCAATGCCAATTGGCGAAAAACACCTAGCCTTTCTTTTCATCAGAGAGAAGAGGAAAACTTTCAGCCTCCTTGTTTTTTAAGTTTCACAGGGCGGCCTATTTCCACCACTTCGCCAGTTAGGGGGCCCTCTTAGGGGACGAACCCTCTTCTGCGGGATTGGTCTCTGAGGAGCGGCCCTACAGGAGGCCCGATGCCCCCGTTCCGTATCCCGTGCGTGGGATCTTTCTTAGTCCTCTACTCCCTCCAGCTCCCCCCTTACGAGCCCTTCCGGGATGACGAGTTGTTCTCTGGAAATTCCTTTCCTTTCAAAACGACTTTCTCGTTTTACTGGCCTCTGGGAGGCGCTTCTGTGGCTGTGCAGTGAAGTCCACGCCCTTACCTTAGTGGCCTCTGCTGGGGACGTCGCTCCGAACCGGATGGCTCCATATCTCTTCGCCTCCTCCCGGGATTTTTAGCAAAAAACTAGTTGCCAGGGTCTTCTTCCCCGACTATCTCCATTCTTCCTCTCACTTCTATTCTCGCCCCAGACGACGAAGACCGCACTCTCTGTCCGGTGCGCGCTCTGCGGGAGTATAGGAAACGCACGAAACCTTCTCGCTCCAAGCAGCGCCACCTGTTTCTCTCTTACAACGAAAGTTGTAAGGAGGACATCAGGCGCTCTTCAATCTCTCGATGGCTGAGAGAAGTCATTAAAGCTGCGTACGCGAGACCTGAAGGGGATTTGGCTGTTTTCTCACCTAGACCTCATGAGATTAGGGCATGGGCGTCTTCGCTGGCAGTAGCTCATAATGCCAGCATCCAGAGTGTGTTAGATGCCGCATATTGGCGGTCCCCTGGCACCTTCATCCAATTCTACCTGCGCGACGTTTCTCGTCTGCGTGATGATGGGTCTAGGGGCATCGCATCAGCTGTGGTGGCGCAACACTCCATCTCCGCCACACGCTCCGGCTCTTCTCGCTCCTCCAGGCGGTAACCAGGTGAGCCCTCCTTCCAGGTAGTGCGACTCTGCATTAGTGAGCCACGGTATAGTATGTGTAATTAAAAGGAAATTTTTATTCTAAAATTACGTTTAATCTAACATACTTACCGTGGCTCACGCAGAGACCCTCCCTACCTCCCCGCCTTCCTGGTTCCTTCAGGAGTTCTCAGTCCGGGTTTAATATACCTCGAAAAGAGGATGCTTCTGAGCATGCGCAAGGCACGAGGCCCTTTCAGGGGTTTTGTTGTCCGTACGGACTTTATTGTATACGAGGCAGGGATAGCAAATTGCTGCCGCTTATTGCATTAGTGAGCCACGGTAAGTATGTTAGATTAAACGTAATTTTAGAATAAAAATTTCCTTTTCAAATGAATTAAGTTAATGGCCCTTTTATATGAACGACTATATTGTTTCAGATTAGTTTTGCTGGCATTACCCATAAAGTGAATGCTTAATTGATACGAGAAAGGATATGTGCATGAAAAATATTTTCCTGGAATGAAGATTTAGAAGATGTTCTTTTTAAGCTGATATATTCTCTTGGAAATGCGTTCTCCAAGATCAGCAAAGTGGTAAGACCAAGATCAGTCGTACGATATAACCTCTTCAATCTGTTGTCCTTGGGCATGTAATGGTGCGAATGAGGAACTCATTTTCATAATCTTGTAACACACATGCATTTTGTTTTATTGGTATTGAGGGACATTATGATGTGTGCGGCCATGTGTGGGCTTGTGTGTGTGGGCGTGTATGTGTGAGTGGGTGTGTGTGTGTGTGTGTGGGGGGGGGGGGGGGGGGGGGGGGTGTATGTGTGTGAGGGGGCATGTGTCATCTGTGGATCACTTTTTCATTCGTGTGTGTGTGTATGCAAGCACGTGTGCTTGCCTGTGTGTATATGTGTGTGTATGTTTGTGTGTGTGTGTGTGTTTCTGTCCATACTTGTTTGATCCAGTGGTCAACTTGACTTTTTATGTCATCAAGTGAAGATGTGTACCAACTGATTCACTGAAGCACAGACAGCCAGGACATTTCATAATTTACGCACTGACATGTGCAATATTCATATGCCGATCAGAAGTGGGAGATTTCATAATTTATACACTGAAATGTGCATATTTATATTTACATGCTGATCAGAAGCAGATTTTATAATTTATACATTGAAATGTGCAACATTTATATGTACATGCCGATCAGAAGCAGGAGATTTCATAATTTATATATTGAAGAGTGCAATATTCAAATTCACATGCCGATTTGAAGCAGGAGATTTCATAATTTATGTATTGAAATGTGCATTATTTAAAATTACATGCCGATCATCCTCAAATGTGAGCGCACAAATACACACATGCACTCACACACCAACTTGCATGTCTACTCTCAAACTTTCAAATGAACTATCAACCTCCACTCCCAATTCAGATTGAAAAAAGGTCTCGCAGACTCATGCCTGTTAAAGAGACAGTTTAATGGCTTTTGCCTGAATATAATTCGCCAGTCTCACAAAGGCACATGTGTTCAAGAGGCAGCTCAATGGTCTGCAGTTCATAGATCTCACAAAGCGGCTCAATGGCATGCCCCTATTTGTTTTTTGTGGGTCTCATACCCATGATCATTCATGATGGGCCTCTCGGTTTCATGGTGTTGGTTTCATACCAATCTTGTGTCTTTTAAACTTAGTTTCTGTTGATTATTTTTTTCCGTGGGATAACTAATCTTTTGTTTAATCCAAAGCCAGGTCTCTTCTATCATTACTATTTAACAGTGGCATCAGAACTTTGGAGAGAGAGTGTGTGCGTGCGTGTGTGTGTACAAGACATTGTAACAGTACACGCTAAACATGACCAAGAGTGACTTACTTCGATGTTCACCAAAATCCACACTTCGATGTTCACCAAAATCCACACGGAGCTTGCTTCAACGTCACAGAGACAAAGCCAGGAGATAAACTGTTTATGATGCATTTATTACAGTCACTGTATTCACCGAGTCAAAGCCAGAATGTAAACTGTTTATGATGCATCTATTACAGTCACTGTATTCACCGAGTCAAAGCCAGGTTGTAAACTGTTTCTGATGCATTTATTACAGTCAACGTATTGAGTCAAAGCCACAAAGTAAACTTTTGATGCATTCATTACAGTCATTGTATTCACAGGGCCAAAGCCAGGATGTAAACTATGATGTATCTATCACAGTCACTGTAAAGTGAAGGAAGCTGTGAAATATTCTAAGGCATGAATTATTGAGGTATTTCACCGACATCTGCACAGTTTGCTTCAGTTTCACCGACAGTTGTAACACAGATCTCTCATAACACACGTTTCAAAGAACATGCACATGATCATGCTCTGCTGTTGACTGTTCATCTGTTTGTGATCACCACCCATCATACACCTCGTCAAACCTGATTCCCATTCATCTGATGATCCTAACACTGTGTGAGAACTGTCCATCATGCCTGTGGCAGCGTTCCCTGTGTGACTGTTGGTGCTGGGTCAACATGTCTTGGACCAGCTGTCCCAGAGAGGCTGAGGAGTGGTCCAGGCGAGCCAGCACCATGTTGAATGCCGACAGTCTGGCTGGGGACTGGAAGGCGCGACTCACCGCCACACACCTGCTCTCCACCCTGCACACACACACACCACTGACCCAGTGCACCAGCATCAGCTACAGACACAGACACCACAGACATTCTGTTTCCTTCCAAACAATGTCTAGCATCGGCTAGAGACGCAGACACCACAGACGTCCTGTTTCCTTCCAAACAATGTCTGGCATCAGCAAGAGACACAGACACCACAGACGTTCTGTTTCCTTCAAACAATATCTAGCATCAGCTAGAGACACACAGACACCACAAACGTTCTGTTCCCTTCCAAACAATGTCTAGCATCAGCTACAGGCACAGACCCACAGATGTTGTATTTCCCTCAGAACAATATCTGGCATCTACTAGAGATGTAGACACCACAGATGTTCTGTTTCCCTCCAAACAATATCTAGCATCAGCTAGAGACGTAGACACCAAAGACATTCTGTTTCCTTCCAAACAATATCTAGCATCAGCTAAACACACAGACACCACCACCGCTGACCTGAAAACTGAGCAACAGTGAAGAAAACGATGCATCATAAAGTAATCAGACTGAGTTCTCTCTTAATGGTCTTCCACTCTGAACCCCCAGCACACACAGCTCTGAACATCATCTGCCCAGGATGTACAGAGTCTGTCAATGTTGAACCAGTGATGTACAGGAGTCTGTCAATGTTGAACCAGTGATGTACAGGAGTCTGTCAATGTTGAACCAGTGATGTACAGGAGTCTATCACTGTTGAACCAGTGATGTACAGGAGTCTGTCAATGTTGAACCATGATGTACAGGAGTCTGTCAATGTTGAACCAGTGATGTACAGGAGTCTGTCAATGTTGAACCAGTGATGTACAGGAGTCTGTCATGTTGAACCCAGGATGTACAGGAGTCTGTCATGTTGAACCAGGATGTACAGGAGTCTGTCAATGTTGAACCAGTAATGTACAGGAGTCTGTCAAGTTAAACCCTGTTTAAAAGGGTTGCAATTTTGAAATGTGTACGGAGTTGTCAAGTTAAACCCCAGGAGTACGGAGTTGTAATTTGAACCCAGGATGTCAGGAGTTGCAATTTTAAACCAGTAATGAAGGATTGTCAATGTTGAACCAGTGTTTTACAGGAGTCTGTCAAGTTAAACCAGATGTACAGGGTCTTAAATGTTGAACCAGATGACAGGGTCTGTCATGTTGCCCCAGGATGTCAGGGCCTGAAAAGTTAACCCGGTTTAAAGGACTGTCACTGTTAAACCGGATGTACAGGATCTGTCAATGTTAAAACCGGGATGTACAAGTCTGTCAATGTTGAACCAGAGTAAGGAGTTGTATGTTAACCAGTGAGTACAGATTGTCAATGTTGAACCGTGAGACAGGATTTTAAATGTTAAAACCCGGATGTACAGGATTGTAAATGTTGAACCGGTTGACAGGTTGCAATGTTAAACCCGAAATGAAAGGATCGTCAATTTTTAACCAGGTGTACAGGGTCTGAAATGTTAAACCCCCGGATGTACAGGGTTTAAGTGCCCCAGGATGACGGGTCTGTCACTTTTAAAACCCAGGATTACGGGAGCGTAAATGTTAAACCCCCGGGATGTACAGGATTTGTCAGTTGAACCAGTGATGTACGGAGTTGCAATTTTAAACCCCAGGATGTACAGGTCTGTAAAGTTAAACCCAGGTTTAAAGGGATCTTCACTGTTAAACCAGGATGTACAGGAGTCTGTCAAGTTAACCAGTGATTAAGGGTCTGTCAATGTTAAACCCCCGGGATTAAGGAGTCTCAGAGTGCCACCGCTCTGCGCTTAAGTAGCTTTCACAATTTTCACAGAGCATTTCCAATTTGACAAGCAACTTAATTTTGCGGCGATTAAAAAAAAATCACCCCTAAAACCCATTTTTAAAACCGGCCCCACTTTAAAGCTACAGTCCCCTTTGTAATAATAAATGTTATTATACAGAGGGAACGAGAAGAAGGAAAATTTTAAAAAAAAAAACCACCCCCCAACACTGTTCGAACTGACAAGACGGAAGTCGCCATTGTTTGGGTCGAAATGATCAGGCTACGTAAAACCAAAAGGGAAATGCTTTTCCGACAGACCGATAGAGAGTTACTTAGCGTGCCAAACAAAACGAAAGATTTCAAATTTTTTATTTTTTCGCCGTAAAATTTAATTTTTCTTTCTTTCTTTCTTTCTGGTACGCGGCGATACCCCGGGGAACCCCCTTATAGCCGGGCAGTGGAGTTTTGTGTGTATGCCCCTTTTTTATCCCCCCTTTAAAGGGCAGCCATACCCTTTGGGGGAAGGGCATGCATGTGTCCTGTATCCATACCAAGGCCAAAAACTGGCCTTCTCTTCCGAAAGTTGGTGATGGGTTTTATGTTCAAGATGTTAGGGGTGCTTCACACACGGAACTCGGTTTATTCTATTGGGGGACAAAGGGGGAAAGGGGGTCAGAACCTGTTAACCCGGGGAAAAAAACCCCAAAAACCAAAAATTTCAAACCCCGCAACCCCCAAGGATCAGAGCCCGGCCCTCCCAACGAGCTTCCGGCCCCCGTAGCAATTTAATGTCGTAGTAGGCGTAGAAACTTTCTTGGCGTAGCAAACTTAACGGCGATCTCGTACATTTGGCAGCTAGGGAGTCTGTCAAGTTGAACCCGATGCGGGGATCTGTCCTGTTGAACCAGTAAATACGGGATCTGTCAATTTTTGAAAACCGGGTGTGTAAGGAGCCCAATTTTGAACCAGTGTTAAGAGTTGCAATTTTAAACCCCCGGTGTACAGGATCTGTACGTTGAACCAGTGATTACGGAGTCTTCAATGTTGAACCCAGGATTACGGAAACTGTCAATGTTGAACCGGGATTACGGGATTGTAAAATGTTAAATCCGATGTACAGGGCTGTCATTTTGAACCATATGTACGGGGTTTGAAATGTGAACCTGATGTACGGATTGTAAATTTGAACCCCGGGATGTACGGGTCGAATTTTTAAACCCCGGGATGTACGGAGTCGGGCAAGTTGAACCAGGATTACGGATTGTCAATTTTAAAACCCAGGATTAAGGGTCTTCAATGTTAAACCCCCGGATGTACAGGAGTTGTCAAAATCAACCCAGGATGTCGAATTTCACGTTGAACCGTGATGTCAGGGTCTGTAAATAATAAACCCCAGGGTACAGAAGTCAGTAAATGTTCCCCAGGATGTAAGGGTCTTCAATTTAAACCCAGGATGTACAGGAATCTTCACTGTTGAACCCCCAGGATGACGGGAGTCTGTAAAAGTTGAACCCGGGAAATTACAGGAGCTGTAAATGTTAAACCCAGTGATGTACAGGGTCTGTAAAAATGTTGAACCAGTGATGTAGGATTGTAAATTTTAAACCCATGATGACAGGAGTTGTCAAGTTAAACCCATATGTACAGACGATGTACGGAGTCTTACTGTGACCAGATGTCAGGAGCTGTCAATTTTGAACCTGATGTCGATCGTAAATGTTGAACCGTGAGTACAGGGTCTGTCAATGTTAAACCGTGAGTACAGGAGTCTTAAATGTTAACCGGGAGTACGGGGTTGTAAATTTGAACCAGTGATGTCAAGTCTGTAAATGTTAACCAGTGATGTACAGGATCTGTCAATGTTAACCAGTGAGTACAAGTCGTCACTTTTTGAACCGGGATGTCGGGATCTGTCAATGTTGAACCTGATGTACAGGAGTTGTCAAGTAAAACCAGTGGATGACGGGAGTCTGTCATTTGGGAAGGTAAGACATGACTTTAAACACCAAAAACGACATATGTACAACTGAAAATTACCCAATACTACCACACGTACAAGATGGAGAGCTAACCTAATACCATTTGTAAAAGCGGAGATGTACACCATATACTCCCACAGTACAAAAGGGAGATGCTACCCCATAATATACTCCCACATGAAAACAGGGGAGGCTACACCAAAATTAATAACCTGTAAAGCGTGGGGGGGCCCAAAACCCCATTGCCCCCACCTCACAAGTTGTGGAGGAATGAACAGATACATCATATGAACAAACAGGGGAGAGAGGGCCCTAATACTACCCCCTTGAAAAAGAAGGGAGAGACTGACCAAAAAGTTCATAGGACAGGCAGTGGAGAATTGAACCAATAGTACAAGTTACGGGCATGGAGAGATAAACCATCAAACAAGGGAGAAAACATTTTTAAAAAAAAAAAGGGAGATTGGCGGGATCTGGGGTTCACCATGGCCCCAGTGGGGTACATGGGCAACAGCCCAGCGGGGGGGAGGGGGGGGGCCCCCTGAAGCTGAAGCATATTTTTTAATTTAAAAAGCATAAAATCTTAGAAATACTTTCTTGCTTCTAAAACAACTCATTCATAGATAGCTTTCAAAACCAGAAGACGAGACTGATTGGGAAAGAAACTATGCCAAATTTAGACAAACATTTATTATGAATCCTCAGAACTTAGCAAAGAAAAAATTTTACAAACAGTGCTTTCAGGACAAAAGAATAAGGCCCGAGAAAGTAAATCAAAATGGGAAAACAAACTAAGTAAAAAACAGATGTAGAAAAAGACGTGGGCTTCAAAAAAACAAAAGAAAAATGATTTCTTTGAAGTCCTTTAAAAAAAAAAAGTGAAGCTTTTGGCCCAGACCCCCGTCAGGAAACATAAACACAAAAAAAAGAAAATAAAAGAACAAAGACATAAAAACAATGATGCCAACAGTAAAAACCCCCCCCCCAAATTCCCCCTTAAACTAATCATACCCCCCCCCCCCCCCTTTGACAGTGTGTTGTGTGTTGTGTGGGTGGGGGGGGGGTTGTTTGTGTGGTTTTGTGCGCGAGGTGGGGACGGGGGGGGGGGGAGGGGGAAGTTGGGGGTATTGTGTTTGGGGTGGGGGGGGGTTGGGGGGGAAAAGGAGGAGTAAGGAGATGGGAGTGGGGGAGGGGGCGGTGGGAAAAAGGGTTTCATGGGGGCGTTAGCAGACACCTAACAAATGTAGCAAAAAGTTTGATTAAACCAGGGGGAAAAAAGGTTACACAATACTGTTTTTTACATCAGTTATTTATTTTGTTCTTTTATTTTTTCGTCATTTGACGTTTTTTTTTTTGCTTTGAAGACTCTACGATGAAGTACTTAGGTGGAGTCAAACATCTTTGAAAATTAAACGTAGTTGTTGATACCAATATTTAAAACATGCTGTAATGGTGGGAAACAAACATTTTCTGTGGGGACTGGGGGCCCCGATGTGATCCCGTTGCCACAAAGCCACGATACCAAGTAGACACGTTTTTGCAAAGGGTCGCAAAAACTTCAAATTCGCCGCTTTTTCTGTTTTTTTATTGCATCCGCGACCTGGGTCACACATCCTTTGCTGCCCCCGGGGCTTCTAGTGGTTAATACTTCTTTCTTTTTTTTTTTGTTTTGTTTCACTCCTGCGGGAAAATCTCACGTGAAACGACCCGAGAAAAAATGTATGGAAGGAAACGAAAGAGAAATAGCCGTTTTAGAACATTCCCAAGAAAGAAATTCGCTGTGCAGACAAGTTGAGCGTTTCTGAGCACTTCTTCGAATAATTTTCGGCGGGGACTTTTTTTTTCGGGGAGAGCGAAAAAAAAAACGGGGGAGAGGGGGGAGGAATTTTTATCCTGACATTTGTGTACAGGCTGGAGGACTGAACCCTACAGTATCATAGTGTACAAGGGAAGAAGAACCCTACGTATCCAATGTAAAGAGTGGAGAATGAACCTACTATCATAGTGTAAAACAGGGGGGAAGAAACCCTATGATCTAGGTAAAGCAGTGAGGACGAACCCTATCGTATCATAGTGCAGGCAGTGGGGGAAAACTGAACCATGGATATGGTTTCAGGCAGGGAGAGACTGACCATTTCGTATCCGGCGGAGAGTAAACCATAATTATATAGTGTACGGATGGGGAGACTAAACCATATTATCATATGACAGGGGTGGGAGAACGAACCATCAGTATCATAGTGTAAGGGTGGAGAGAAAAACCCTAATTATCTAGTGTAAGGGAGTGGGAGACTGAACCATCAGACAAATTACAGCAGTGGAGAGTGAACCTACAGTATATGTGACAGGCATGGAGAGACTGAACCCTACGTATCAAGTGACAGGCGTGGAGAAGATGAACCCTACAGTTCATAGTATCAACATGGGAAAATGAAACCCAATCACTTACTCTTGAGGGGAATGATGCCCGCAAGAGTCCACTCCACAGGTTTCAAAACAATGTTGTGACTGGTCAAACTGTCAACACAACATGTACAACACATGATGAACATTCACACTGTGGACTTTAGATACATTAATACAAGAAAATCACAACTTACTCTGGTTCTATTTCCTACTTTCTTGCAGTCCAAACTGCTCTCAAATACCACTGATTTTCTATGCTAAGATACATCACTACAGGGATAACCATGAGACTCATTTTAGGCCATGTCCCTTCATCAGATCATGATAAATGAGAATGAGGAAGACGACTCTGTGCTGCGTTTCAGTCTGTCTTTGTTTCATTGTCCTGACAAAACCAAGGGACACAGCTGTCATGCTATCATCAGGAAATATTCATTAAAATATCCTAAATGACCTTGTTATGTCATCATCAGGAAATGTTCATTAAAATATCCCAAATGACCTTGTTATGCCATCATCAGAAATGTTCATTAAAATATCCTAAATGACCTTGTTATGCCATCATCAGAAATGTTCATTAAAATATCCTAAATGACCTTGTTATGCCATCATCAGGAAAAGTTCATTAAAATATCCTAAATGACCTTGTTATGCCATCATCAGGAAATGTTCATTAAAATATCCTAAATGACCTTGTTATGCCATCATCAGGAAATATTCATTAAAATATCCTAAATGACCTTGTTATGCCACCATCAGGAAATATTCATTAAAACATCCTAAATGACTCATCTTTGTACTGAAGAATCTTGCTATACTATGTCCAACATGTCTTCCTCAAAACACACCCTGAACACCATACTCCCCCCATCACCCTACATACCCCATTCTCCCCATCACACTCCACACTCCCCCATCACACTCCCCACTCCTCACCTTACACTCCCCACTCTCCCCATCACACACACAACACTCCCCCATCACCCTACACCTCTCCCCATCACACTCCCATCACCCTACACTCCCCACCACACTCCCCCATCACCCTACACTCCCCATCACCCTACACTCCCCACATCACCCTACACTCCCATCACCCTCTCCCATCACCCTACACTCCACCATCACCCAAAACTCCCCACATCACACTCCACCATCACCCTACACTCCCCACCACACTCCACCATCACCCTACCTCCCCATCACACTCCACCATCACCCTACACTCCCCATCACGCTCCACCATCACCCTACACCCCCACATCACACTCCACTATCACCCTACACCTCCCCATCACCCCCACCATCACCCTACACTCCCCACATCACCATCACCTTACACTCCCCACATCACACTCCACCATCACCCTACAACCCCCCAACATCACACTCCCCCCCATCACCTTACACTCCCCATCACGCTCCACCATCACCCTACACTCCCCACATCACACTCCCAACCATCACCCTAACACTCCCCACATCACACTCCACTCCCCACATCACACTCCACCAATCACCCTACACTCCCCACACACACTCCACCATCACCCTACACTCCCCACATCACACTCCACCATCACCCTACACTCCCCATCACACTCCACCATCACCCCTACACTCCCCACATCACACTCCACCATCACCCACACTCCCCACATCACACTCCACCACACCTAACACTCCCCATCACCTTACACTCCCCATCACCCTACACTCCCCATCACCTTACACCCACCATCACCCTACACTCCCCATCACACCCACCATCACCCTACACTCCCCACATCACACTCCACCATCACCCTACACTCCCCATCACACTCCACCATCACCCTACACTCCTCACATCACACACCACACACCCTACACTCCTCATCACAACACCACCATCACCCTACACTCCCCACATCACACACCACCATCACCCTACACTCCCACATCACACTCCACCATCACCCTACACTCCCCACATCACACCCACCATCACCCTACACTCCCCACATCACACTCCACCACACCCTACATCTCTCCCCACATCACCATCAACCCTACACTCCCCACATCACACACTCCCCATCACCCTACACTCCCCACATCACACTCCACCATCACCCTACACTCCCCACATCACACACTCCACCATCACCCCTACACTCCCCACATCACACTCCCAATCACCCTACACTCCCCACATCACACTCCACCATCACCCTACACTCCCCAACATCACACACTCCACCATCACCTACACCCCCCACTTCACACTCCACCATCACCCTACATCTACCCCACATCACACTCCACCATCACCCTACACTCCCCACATCACACTCCACCATCACCCTACACCCCCCACATCACACTCCACCATCACCCTACACTCCCCACATCACACTCCACCATCACCCTACACTCCCCCATCACACTCCACCATCACCCTACACCCCCACATCACATCACCATCCATCACAACACACTCCCCACATCACACTCCACCATCACCTAACACTCCCCACATCCACACTCCACCATCACCCTACACCCCCATCACACTCCACCATCACCCTACACTCCCCACATCACACTCCACCCCACACCCTACACTCCCCACATCACACTCCACCACCACCTTACACTCCCCATCACCTACACTCCCCACATCACACTCCATCATCACCCTACACTCCCCATCACCCTACACTCCCCACATCACACTCCCCACACACCCTACACTCACCACATCACACTCCACCATCACCCTACACTCCCCATCACGCTCCACCCTCACCCTAACACTCCCATCACACACCACCATCACCCTACACTCCCCATCACACTCCATCACCTTACACTCCCCATCACACTCCACCATCACCCTACACTCCTCATCACACACCACCATCACCCTACACTCCCCACCTCCCCATCACCCACACTCCCCATCACCATCACCCCACACTCCCCATCACACTCCACCATCACCCTACACTCCCCACTCTCCCCATCACCCTACACTCCCCATCACACACCACCATCACCCTACACTCCCCACACACTCCACCATCACCCTACACTCCCCATCACACTCCAACCATCGCCCTACACTCCCCATCACACACCACCATCACCCACACTCCCCATCACACTCCACCATCACCCTACACTCCCCATCACACCCACCATCGCCCTACACCCCCATCACACTCCCACCTCACCCCACACTCCCCATCCCCTACACTCCCATCACACCCACCATCGCCCTACCTCCCCATCACACTCCACCATCACCCTACACCCCCATCACACTCCACCATCACCCTACACTCCCCATCACACTCCACCATCACCCTACACTCCCCATCACACACCACCATCACCCTACACTCCCCATCACACACCACCATCACCCTACACTCCCCAAACACACTCCACCTCGCCCTACACTCTCCCCATCACACACCACACTCCCCCGTCACCCTACACTCCCCACCTCCCCATCTCACTCCCACATCACCCTACACTACCCACCTCCCCATCACACACGACACTTTCCCCCTCACCCCACACTCCCCATCTCACTCCACAATCACCCTACACTCCCCACCACACTCCCCCATCACCCTACACTCCCCACAATCACTCCACACTCCCCTGTCACCCTACACTCCCCATCTCACTCCACAATGACCCTACACCCCCACCACACTCCCCAATCACCCACACTCCCCCCATCTCACTCCACAATCACCCTACACTCCCCACCACACTCCCCCATCACCCTACACTCCCCACATCTCGCTCCACACTCCCCTGTCACCCTACACTCCCCATCTCACTCCACAATGACCCTACACTCCCCACCACACTCCCCCATCACCCTACACTCCCCACATCTAACTCCACACTCCCCCCGTCCCCCTACACTCCCCATCACACTCCCCCATCACCCTACACTCCCCATCACACCCCCCCCATCAGCCTGACCTCAAGGTGAAGACCAGCCTCTGAGGCAGCAGAGATGCCCCTGGATGTCAGCCGAGGTGTGGGAGACGGGCCCCATCCTGCACCAGGAACAACCCCCGGGCACTTCACCACCACTGACCTTCTCTCCCCCCTTTAGTTCCCTGTCTCACGCATGTATCAGGGGTGTGCCCGGACAAAAATGAAAAACCCAACCGGGAGTCGCCAGCCAATTGTTCGACTAACTCAACCAAACTTTCTGGGCTCAGATAGACGGCCCATGGGGGGGTCCGGCCCAAATTTAAGCTTACGAGGGGCCAGGAAGACGGTCTGTCCGGCATAGGGGCTAACCCTTTTGGGGGGCCGCCTCGATGTCTAGCGAGACGATCGTAGCGCCGGGGCCAGCCTAAATCGGGCCCAAATTTTGGGGAACCACGTCATTGTAGTTAACGTCGTGGCCCCTACCCAACCAGCTACCAATTTTTGAGTACCAGTCCCCACACTTAAGCCACACGGCGCCAGTTAAGTGGGGAAGGGGGGAAGGATTGTTTTGGGGGGGTGAAATCTCCTAATCAATTAATGACCAAATTGACCACCACAAGAGAAAGGCGTTCGGGTGACTGCATGATTTGAATTCCAAGGGAATTTGAGGGACTAACTTCGGTTCCGGGGGAAAAAACTGACCAATGGTACTCGCCCTTTTTGACAGATCGGAACGAATAAAAAATGGAGAGGGAAGAAAGGGGGAACAGGGGGGGAACAAAAGAGAGAGGAAAAAGGGGAGGTCTATGTAACTCTGAGGAGAGAAGAGGGGAGATGAGGGGAGGAGGGAAGAACCAAGTGGGGGCATTAGCACAGTTTGCTGCAGAGGAAGACTAGGAAGAGTGGAGAAAGGCTAATAAAAAAAAAAAAAAAAAAAAAAAAAAAGAAAAAAAACAACCATGTCCATTTGATAGAGCAGACTAGAAGAGAGGAAGAGGCAATGCGTTAATGCAGGAAGAAAGAAAAGGGGAACAAACGATGTTTAACACTTTTTATCTTCACTGGGTTCGACCCATACGGCCGCGCCACTTTCACGCAGCCAAACCCGACCCAAAGCCAGTGGCCCAAAACTCACCTGACCAGGGGGCAGCAGACCAAACCCTGCCCCAGTTTTTTGTCGTGTGGTGAAAGTGACAGTGGAAAAAAAAAGGAAAAGAAAAACAGTGATTCGGAATAGTTAAACCCTGGCCCGGTAAATAAAATCTATTTAACCCGGGTAGTTAATGATGTTTTTTGATAAATGATTTTTTAAGTTCAGGAAAGAGGAATGTTTATTTTATTTTATTCCATATGCATTGATGTTTCGTTCATGATCAGGTATAAAGTTATAGACTTTCTATGGGTTTTATTGGGCGAATGCATGATATAGAAAGAGATTGTAAGCAAGCTGTGAGTGTGTTTTGGGGTGTGCGCTAGTCCTTCCTCCATCGACACACCCAGGTTTCAAATTTTTTGGGGACCGCCAGGATATTCTTGGCCCATTTATTTTAATTGTTCAACTTCTCAAGAGGAAGCTGGTGGATTCAAGTATTGAATCCTAAACAAGGGGTTGTCTTACGTATGTTCCCAAGATATTAAATACTAGGCTTGGCATTGCTTCCCCAAATAGTTAATACTGGCTTGGCATTTCAGCCCCCAAATACTTTTTTTCGCACAGATTTCCATAATTCGTCTCATATTGGGGCAGGCCGGGTCTTATAAAAACTAATTACGTTGTCCCAAGCTAATATTTTCATTCAAGATTGTGCTATTACTCACTCGTGTCGGAAACCACCACTTTGGCTGTCGTAGTAATAAAATCTTGTTCAAAAAAAAAAAAAAAAGAAAGAGATTAATGGGGGAAGAAAAGAAAAACCCCCTTTTAACAACTTGTGAGCGTGGGTCGGGTTTAGGCTTCGGAGAAAGTTGGGCTTTTGTTGAAAAACCGCAAAAATGGAAGGATGAACGCGCGAAAAACGACGGTCGCGGGAAAAAGCGACAGAAACAGAAAAATTAAGGATTCAGGCTAATGTATCAGGGTAGGGGAAAGCAGGAAAGAAGGGGGAAAAAAAAAAAAATTGGAAAAAGGGCAAAAGGGAAACCAGAAAATTTTAAAAGTTTTCCCCCCCCCCCCC